>CAUYQG010168177.1:0-13047 GCA_963574415.1 Tarsius wallacei | reverse complement strand
TTTTTAATTGGGTTGTTTATTTTTATTTTATTTTTTTGAGGCAGGGTCTCACTCTGTTGCCCAGGCTGGAGTGCAGTGGCACAATCATGGCTCACCGAAGCCTTGATATTCTGGGCCCAGGTGATCCTTCTGCCTCAGCCTTTCAAGTGGCTGGAACTACAGGCACGTGCCAACACGCCCAGCTAATTTTTTGTTTTATTGTGGAGATGAGGTCTCACCATGTTGCCCAGGCTGATCTCGAACTCCTGGGCTTAGGCAATCCTCTCACCTCTGTCTCCCAAAGTACTGGGATTACATGTGTGAGCCACCACACTCGGCTGACTGAGTTTCTTTTAAGAAGAAAAGAGACACAATGACAGACATAGGGGAGGCCATGTGAAGCAGAGGCAGAGATTGTCATATTGCAACTGCAAGCCAAAGATTGCCAATAATAACCAGAGGCTCAGGGGAGGCAAGGAGAGATTCTTACTTAGGGCCTCCAGAGGGAACATGTCCTTGCCAACCTCTGAATTTTTACTTTCTTCCATGTCCAAACTGTGAGCGAATATATTTCTGTTGTTTTAAGCCACCAGCTGTGCTGTAATTTATATGGCGGCTCTAGGAAACTAAGACTTAAGTCAAGGTCAAAAAGTATCATTTACACCATCTACATTTTCAGTCATAGTCATCCATTGAAGGGCATGCAAACCTTGAGAGGCTCGTGCATGAAATCAAAATTGGGAGAATGGGGATGAGAAATTGGTGCTACTATTTCTGTCCTGGATCATTGCATCCATTACAAAGTTCTCTTTTTCCTTTTTTAAGGAAATGTCTAAGAGTGCTTACTTTTATTAAACTCTTTGCTTAGTAGGGTGGAAAATTTTTACTAACTTTTTTTTGAGTCAGAGTCTCACTCTGCTGCCCAGTGTGCAGTGGCACACTCTTGGCCAGCACAGCCTCGACCTGCTGGGCTCAGGTGATCCTTCCACTTCAGCCTTCCAAGTAGCTGCAATTACATTCGTGCGCCACCACGCCCGGCTAATTTTTATTGTTGTTGTTGTTGAGACAAGGTCTCACCAAGTTGCCCAGGCTGGCCTCGAACCCTGGGGTTAGGCATTCCTCTCACATCAGCCTCCCAAAGTGCTGGAATTACAGGCATGAGCCACTGTGCCTGGCCAAAACTTTTTAAAAGCAAAAAAAATCAGGCTGTTTCTCCCTAAAAATCTTTGAATAAAATTAACACTCTGGGAAGATACTATGTTTATCACTTAGTTTACATATTTTGTGCATATTAAACTCCTCTCCACTTCAAGAAGCAGGGGCTTACAGGTAATAAATTGGTATGTAGGTATGTAGTAGATGGTTTTGAAGAGAGCCTTCTGAATTATTGCTTGACTAAACACCATTTGTCTTTCTTTTGCAGTAAGGAAGCCAGTCATTCGTTTGCCTTAATTAAACCTAGGCTGACAGTTTTTAGTGTTCCACAATATTTGTTTTATTTTGTATATAAAACAAATATAAAGAACTTTATATTTATATTTTATACAACTAGTGTTTATAAACAAATATAAAGTACTTTGTATTTTATACACATTGTATATTTGAATTTTATATAGATTGTAAAGTTGTATAAGAATTATGAAATTATGATACTTCAGTATCTAATTTGAGATAACTGACTAAATAAATTTCTGTGTCTTGGATATAATGTGTTTTGGAAGACCTGCCTGGTTGACTCTATATTCCCTTTTATTTATTTATACATAATAGTAGAATACTGACTCATAATCACCATTCTTATTTCTTGCTTATATGAGAAAACATGAGCAGAATTAAATCAAAATTTAACAATAAATATAGTCTGCTACATATAAGACAGTATATAACTCTTTATTTCATTTCAGTCTATTATATTGCTTCCTTTTCACTTTAAGGAAATTTGTCATGAGTTTGAATCATATGATTGCTTTGAGAACTACTGAACATTTGACCTCAAGAGAAGTTCAGTTGTTGAATAAAATGTTATAATTATTTCCCTTTCTACTTTTTATTATGGAAAATATTCTAAAAGTGCAGAGAATTATAAAATGAATTTAATATACTGTCACCCACTTCAGCCAATATTAACTCATAGTTAATATTGTTTTAGCTTTACCTTTCCTCACTCTCTTCTCAATTACCTTGAAGCAGATCTCAGATATCATGTCACATTTCATCTGTAAATATATCAGTCTTGGGGCTTAAAAACACTTACCACACTTAAAAGAAATTACATTCATCTTTTAAAATCCATCATCAAGTTAGTGTTCAAATTTTCCTGATTATGTTTATTTTTTTGTTTTTCTTTTTGAACTTATGTTGAAGAAAACTGCTTTGTCAAATAGAGTTTCCCACAGTCTGAATTTTACTGATTGTATCCTCAGTGGTGTAATTGAAAGGTGTTCTTCTGTTCCATGTGTTCTATGAGTTGATAGATTGCGAGGCTCGAAGGTTTCAGAGTTGAGGTCTCACTCTGTCACACAGGCTGGAGTGCATGATCACGGCTCACAGCTTCCTCAACCTCCTGGGCTCAGGGGATCCTTCTGCCTCAGCCTCCTCAGTAGCTAGAACTACAGGCGTGTGCCACTACACCCAGCTAATTTTTTGATTTTTTTATAGAGATGAGGTCTTACTATGTTGCCCAGGCTGATCTTGAACTCCTGGGCTCAAGCAGTCTTCCTGCCTCCGTCTCCCAAAGTGCTGGGATTACAGGCATGAGCCACTGTGCCTGGACCCTTGTTGTCTGTGTGTGTGATGTTAACACCATTGATGATCCATTATTATATATATAAAGTCCATTATTTTATTAGGGCTTATAAAATAGTGGTATTCCAATTTTACTGGTTTTTATTTTAGTTATTAGCTGGAATACGTTTATAAACAGAAAGTTTTCCTTACCACTAATTTAATTGCCCTGAGATATAATGCATATAGGAAAAGAATAGATAATTGGTTCTTTCTCTTTATTTATGCACTTTAAAATGGTAAGTTGGTTCTCTAGCATCCTCCAAAGTTGAGCAACAATAACTTTTCTTGTTTAGCAATATATGATATGTGATTTATTCCTATATCCACGCATTCATGTCTTGCCTACCTCCCTTCTGTCTCTGTTTTTTTTAACTAAATAAGGCCTAGTCTTTTGGCACTTAGCTTTCCTTTTTCAAAAGTCTTGTTTCACATGTGGATAATGTAGTTACACTTGGAGAGTGTTGGGTCTACACTGAGTGCAAAATGTTTGAATTTGATAAGGTCCCTTGGGAGTTATTTTCATGGCATTTGAAGGCAGAGCTATAATACAGAGCAACTGAAATGCTTTTAAGAACCTGTCAAGCTTTTTCATTTACTGTGACTCAACAAAGCTTTTTCGTTCACTGTGTATGGCTCAAAGTTGAGAATCTCCCTAGAGACTATGTACCTGTTGCATTATTAACTATTCTATATTTAAGCTATTTAAGACCAAACCAAGTTACAGGTTCATTAAACCTTGTTTTTAATCCTTATGTCCTAAGTTGATTGGGGGAAAAAAATTCTCTTCAAAAACAAAATTCCACCAAGTGACTGAAACATGAGTCATTCAGTGAGGTGAGGAAGTAAATGCTTTTCCTGTAGCGAAAATGTATCCATCCTAATGTTGAGTTTTCAAGGGGCTTTCTGACCACAATTTGTTAAAAGTTTTAACTCAACACCAAAAACCTGTACTGGGATTAAATGAACATCCAAGCCAGGTGTGGTGACTCACGCCTGCCTGAGGAGACCGAGGCAGGAGGACTGCTTGAGCCTAGGAGTTTGAGACCAGCCTGAGCAACATAGTGAAACCCCCAGCTCTAAAAACAAAAACCGGGAGGGTGGGAGGGATAGGGGAAGGGATTAATGGCAGTAAATACCAGTCTGGGGATGGGGGGGACACTTCTTATCAACAAGGGTGCCTAAACGAGACATATTTGTGTACCTAACCCTTAACTGTACCCCTCAATATCACAATTAAAAAAATTGTATAAAAATAAATAAAAATAAATAAAAAAATAAAAAATAAAAACAAAAACCGCTGGACATGGTGGCATGTGCCAGTAGTCCCAGCTACTCAGAAGGTTGAGGTGGAAGGATCACCTGAGCACAGGAGGTCAAGGCTACCATAAGCCATGATCATTGTGATCATGCCACTGCACTTCAGCCTGGGTAACAGAGTGGATCCTGACCCAAAAAAGAAAAAAAAAAAAAAGAAAAATACCAGGGATTTCCTAGAAAATATTTGTCTAACAATATGTACTGGTGAATTCTTATTATCATCATTTGGATATTAGCTGGTAGGGGGACTGACAAAGATAACTGTCTAAGTAGAGATGCTATAGAACTAACAATACCTTGTTGTCTATAATACACCAGGGATTGTATTTAGATGTTTTTTGGTTTGGTGTGTTTTTGTTGTTGCTGTTTTGGGGTTTTTTTCGAGTGAGAGTCTCACTCTGTAGAGTGGTAACGGCTTACCACAGCCTCCATCTCCTGGGCTCAGGTGATCCTCTCACCTAAACCACCCGAGTAGCTGGGACTACAGGCCCAACTAAGTTTTTTGTTTCTTGGGTTTTTTTTTTTTTTGAGTTGGAGTCTCTCACTCTGTCACCCAAGCTAGAGTACAGAGGCCACCACAGCCTCGACCTGCTGGGCTCAGGTGATCCTTCTGCCTTAGCCTTCCAAGTAGCTGGAACTACAGGCACGTGCCAGCACACCTGGCTAATTTTTTGATTTATTGTAGAGACGAGGTCTTGCCAAGTTGCCCAGGCTGGTCTCAAACCCGTGGGCTCAGGCAATCCTCTTACCTTGGCCTCCCAAAGTGCTGGGATTATAAGTGTGAACCACTGTGCCCAGACAGTTTTTTATTTTTTTGAAGAGGCAAGGTCTCACTGTGTTGCCTAGGCTGGTCTTGAACTCATAGACTCAAGCAATCTTCCTACCTCAGCCTCCCAAAGTGCTGGGATTACCAGTGTGAGTCATTGTGCCTAGCCTTCTTTTTTTTTTTAAAGGAAAAAGGTCTTACTATGTTGTCCAGGCTGGCCTCAAGCTCCTGGGCTCACGTGATCCCCCTGCCTCAGCGTAGCTATGACTTCAGATATGCACCACACTATTCCTGGCTTATTTGAGTTTTATGTATGTCATGTTGCCAGGCATCTGATAGGTCAGAATTAGAACCAAGATCCAAACTCTTACCCTTTTGATTATGCAGCGTATGTGCTTCAATACATTGCATCTCAAAATGCTTTGGGGTATATAGAAAAGTATAGTTCTGACCTGTTAAGTGTCACTGTGTTGAGAGCAGAACCTCATTGTAAGTATTTTGGTTTTTCACTTAGGGTGTTGGTACAGCGATCGGAGAGCTGCCTCCATATTTCATGGCCAGAGCAGCCCGCCTCTCGGGTGCTGAACCAGATGATGAAGAGTATCAGGAATTTGAAGAGATGCTGGAACATGCAGAGACTGCACAAGTAAGAACAGTGGGGGATAAAATAGAGCACTTTAATTATCCCTAAAGAAGTTATTATTAAGGTAAAATTATTAATAGTTACTCTGAGGAAAACTGTCAAAATAAAAAATATATATATATAAATATGACATAAGATAGAATATTAAGAAAAGCTGAAATATAAAAGATAATAATCTTGATCTTAGAATAGAGAGTTACAAGAAGAATCAAATCAAACTCATACTAAACTAAAACTTGTCAGAAGCCAGGGTAGATTCATGTTACCAATGATATTAAGCTGAAACACTTTCCATTATATATTTAGAAGTATTGCAAAGCAGACTGCTGAATAAGCAAGGGAGACAAATAGATAGACCAGGCTTTGAGTTGTTTTTTGTTTGTTTGTTTTTTCTTTTTCGAGGAATCTTACTCTGTCACCCAGACTGGAGTGCAGTGGCATGCTCACGGCCACTGCAGCCTCAATCTGCTGGGCTCAGGTGATCCTTCCACCTCAGCTTTCCAAGTAGCTGGAACCACAGGCGAGTGCCCCTGGCTAATTTTTTTTTTTTTTGTAGAGACGAGGTCTTGCCAAGTTGTCCAGGCTGGTCTCGAACCCCAGGACTCAGGCAAACCTCTCGCCTCTACCTCCCAAAGTGCTGGGATTATAGGTGTGAGCCACCGCACCCAACCTCTGAGTTTAAATACTAGAACTTCTGGATTAATGTTTTAAAAATAACATCAGGCCGGGCTCGGTGGCTCAGCCTGTAATTCCAGCACTTTGGGAGGCGGAGGTGAGTGGAGTCTCGAACCCTGAGCCCATGGGTTCGAGAACAGCCCGGGCAACTTGGTGAGACGTTGTCTCTACAATAAATCAAAAATTAGCCGGGCAAGATAGCACGCACCTATAGTTTCAGCTACTTGGAAGGCTGAGGCAGAAGCCCAGCAGATTGAGACTGGGGTGGCCATGAGCATGCTACTGCACTCTAGCCTGGGCGACAGAGTGAGACTCCAACTCAAAATAAATGAATAAATAAATAAAAACATCAAATACATTTTTCTTGTTTGGAGGAAAAAAACAATCTAGAAACTGCTCGTTAGAGCCAGACGTGGTAGCTCATACCTGTAATCCTAGCACTTTGGGGGGCCAAAGCGAGATTACCTGAGCCCAGAGATTTGAGACCAGCAGGGGCAACTTGGAGAGGCCTCATCTCTACAATAAATCAAAAAATTGGCCAAGTTTGGGGGCGTGCACCTGTCGTCCCAGCTACTTGGAAGACTAAGGCAAAAGGATCGCCTAAACCCAGCAGGTCGAGGCTGCGGTGGCCTTGAGTGTGCCACTGCACTTTAGCCTGGGTGACAGAGTGAGACTCCACCCACCCACCCCCCCCCAAAAAAGAAAAAAGCTTTAAACCTGTAAGCAATATACAGTAGTATAATTGACTATAGTAAAACTTTATTTTAAAATAATATTTAACAATTCAAAAAATTCAGATTAGCCTCTGCCTCTATCAGATTAAAAACTCTTTCTGTGTTCTAAAGAGTATCCTCAAAATGGTCAGGGTAAACTTTCAGAATAGAAAAATACTAAATTCCAGTTCTATGCAAGCAATAAGGTAATTGGCTGAGTCTTTTTTGACCTGATCACAATCTGTGTATCAACCTCTATCTCAATTATCTCAACAGAGTTAAGTGTTTTATTTTAGTCTTTGGAAATTTCTTAAGACTGTTGTTAAATGATTTCATCTCCATCTTCAAGTCAGATAACCTTTCTAAAAATGCATTATTACCCAGCACTTTGGGAGGCCGAGGTGAGAGAATTGCCCAAGCTCAGGGATTCAAGACAGCCTAGACAACTTGGTGAGACCTCATCTCTACAATAAATCAAAAAATCAGCCAGGTGTGGTAGCGCATGCCTGTAGTTCCACTACTTGGAAGACTAAGGCAGAAGGATCGCCTGAGCCCAGCAGGTCGAGGCTGCAGTGGTCATGAGCGTGCCATTGCACTCCAGCCTCGGTAACAGAGTGAGACAATGACTATGGAAATCAGCCAAGTATAGTTATAGTTTTTAATTTAAAAGAAAACTTTCAGCCAGGCTCGATGGCTCAGCCTGTAACCCCGCGCCTTTGGGAGACTGAGGTGAGTGGATTGCCTGAGCCCGCGGGTTCCAGACCCGCCTGGGCAACTTGGCGAGACCTCATCTCTACAATAAATCGAAAAAATTAGCCGGCGTGGTAGCGCGCGCCTATAGTTCCAGCTACTTGGAAGGCTGAGGCGGAAGGATCGCCGGAGCCCAGCAGGTCGAGGCTGCAGTGGCCGGGTGCGGCCACTGCACTCCAGTCTGGGCAACAGTGAGACTCCAACTCAAAAATAAAAAAGAAAACTTTCATATTTCACAAATATAAGTGTAAAATAGCCAAATATAAAACAAATGAAATAAAGAGCCATGAACATCTGCTCTGCATGGAAAAAGGCAAGTTGGTCTTGTATCTGCTTTGCCTTGTCTGCCAACCAGATAGTATCCCTCTCTTCCTGGCATCATAATGCTTATAATAATGCTAATAATTATTACTAATATAAACAACTTTTAAAATTATTGTTAATATTTTTAATATCTAGTATCTAATATGACCCTTGTTTTAACTCCGAGGTAGTTTGAAAAAGTACCATTTCTTCTATTTTTATAGAAAACTGCAGAACCAGAGGTTGTTACCTCCCAAATCTCACATGCTTATAGCTAGAACCAAAACTCAGAAAGCCTGCATCACTGGTATATTCTAATTACTGAGACCAATCCATCCACAAAAGTAGATGGGTCAGACTTGTGACAACCGATACCTCTTGGAGTTGTGATGCTAACTAATGTATGTCATTTAACACCTCTAAAACTTATCTAAGTGAAATTAGCAAGTTGAAGTGCAATAAGCATAGGGTAGCTTGCAGCTATGACTTGGATACCAAATGGGCATAAACTTGTTCTCTCTTAACATACTCTGATTATTTTCTTAAAAACAAACAAACAAACAAAAAACTTTTGTTTCTCTTGGAATTAACATGCTAAATTTGCATAGTTTCTTTAAATGTCTGACTTGTTTTCTCTTTCTTCCACCAGCTCTGTAAAAATGCCTATTGATATCACTTTCCACTTGGTAACCCTTATGAAATAATATCATTTCCTTCTTTTCATGAGGTCATCTCTCTGGAGCCCTTCATTCTCCTTCCTTCAATTTGGACTTGCTGTTCTCTTGGCCTTCTGCAGAGTTGATTCTCTCTTGGTTTGGATTTCTTGTTTTCCTCTTTCTTGATTTACACTCTCATTTTGGTTGACCATACTCTATAGTAGCTTTCTGAGAAAGGGTGAGTAAAATGTGATACATTCTAAACAAATGTTTTCTTCATTCACACTTAATTGATTCACTGAATTTAGAATTTTAGGTTGAAAATCCTTTTTTGTGCTTAGGATTTAGAAGGCATTGTTTTGTCTTCATGCTTCTGATATTGGTATTGAGAGTTCTAATGCCCTTCTGAGTCCTCTTTATAAGCAATCTGCTTTTGTTTCATTTTTTTCTCTCTAGGAACTTTTAGGTTCATTATCTGAGGTATGGGACTTTTTAAAATTTATTCTGGTAGGGTTCAGCGCAGCAGCGCACACCTATAATCCTCGCTCTTTGGGAGGCCCAGGCAAGAGGATTGCTTGAACCCAGAAGTTCAAGACCAGCCTGGTCAGCATAGCAAGAGCTCATCTCTACAAAAAACAAAAACAAAAAAACAAAAAAAAACTTATTAGCTGGGTATGGTGGCACATGCCTGTAGTCCCAGCTACTCAGGAGGCTAAGGTTGAAGGATTGCCTAAGCCCAGGAGGTCAAGACTGCAGTAAGCTGTGATCATGCCACTGCACTCCAGCATGGGCAACATAGTGAGACCCCCAAGTCAAAAAAAAAGAATGAAAAATAAAATTTATTTGAGTAGATGTTCAGAAAACTTGTTCACTTATTTCGGGAAATGTTCTTGTATTTTTCTGTGAGAGTTTTTCCTCTATAGTCTCTATTCTTGCTTTCTGGAATATTGGGCCTCCTATACCCATCCTTTTAATTTCTTTTTGCTCTTAACATTAATCTCATTTTACTTTCTATAAAATTTTCTAAAGTTTATCTTCTACTCTTACATTGAAATGTTTTTCTGTTGTCTTATATTTATTTTCAAAAAGCAATTTGTATATATTTTCAAGAAATACTGTATCTTATCCTTTTGCCAATGTTTCCTTTGTTCAGGTTTCCTGTTGCTCCAGGCACTATCTTTTCTGTCTGTGTCTTCTGTTTGGAGTTGGAGGCTTTCCTCAAAACCTAGTGATCCTTATTTGTCTGTTTATACAAGAATAAAGCACTTAAAAGCTAAATGGAAGCTGTGTATGTGGAGGCCAGGTGCAGTGATGGTAGGGCTTCCCTACTATATTAATCCAGGGGCAGGTAAGCTTAATATTTACTGAGAACCTCCATTTATAGAGTCTATTGATCTTTCCTTGGGAATAGTTCTGTTTCTTTAAGGATGGATCCTCTCGTTACTTACCTGGGGAATACAGATAGTCCCTAAATTACAATGGTTTAACTAACAATTTTTCAACTTTATGATAGCGTGAAAGTGATAGACCTTCTGTAGAAACTGTATGTTGAATTTTGGATTTTGATCTTTTCCCAAGCTAGTGATGTGTGATGCAGTACTCTCTAATGATGCTGGGCAGCAGCAGCAACCCACAGCTTACAGTCAACACATGATCACAGGGTAAACCACGGATACTTTGCAGTATTATGTTGCCAGGTGATTTCAATCACTATTTTTAGGATAATCTATACATTTCTTATTCCCTAATTTCATATTTGCTTATATTGAAAAATCAAGTAATATATGACATGACGTAAGAATCTTTTTTCTTTTTTAAGTTATTAAAAAAGTGTACATTCTGTTTTATGTTCTTTAAGTCAGAAATAATAAGCTATATAAAATATTTTATTTAAAATGTTTACCCATAATTGCAATTATATATACTGTCAGCCAATCATGCAGAATAATTTAGTGAACTGTTATGATAAGAGAGAAAAGAATAACTCATCTGTGACAACTTTATGGTCTTCCCTATTAATTTTCTTTCTACAGTCAATAAAAATCTGTTAGGCTCTTCAGTTAGTTAACTCACTATAACTGTAAAATAGAAGACATTATCACCTATTTGAATAAGGAAACCTATTCAGGAAATACAGCCAGCAAATCTTGGAGTCAAAACCTGACCCAGTTTTCTGACTCTGAGATTAGTGATGAGCTTACTATACTGCAGTGCAGCAACATTTTCATCTAGGCTAATGCAATTTTTTAAAAAATTAAAAACTTTTTCTTCTATATTTGATTTGAATTTTTGTTTTTTTTGAGTTGGAGTCTTATCTGTCGCTCAGACTGGAGTGCAGTGGCCGCTCCCGGCCACCACAGCCTCAACCTGCTGGGCTCCAGCAATCATTCCGCCTCAGCCTTCCAAGTAGCTGGAATTACAGGCGCGCGCTACCATGCCCGGCTAATTTTTTTGACTTTTGTTGTAGAGATGAGGGCTCGCCAAGTTGCCCAGGCGGGTCTTGAACCCGTGGGCTCAGGCAATCCACTCACCTTGGCCTCCCAAAACACGGGATTACAAACTGAGCCACCGAGCCCGGCCTGATTTGATTTTTATTTCCTTTCATGTTTTTTTTTTTTACCAGTTTCCTCAATTTTATGGTTTATTATAGACTTCAAGATATTTGAGGCTGGACCCAGTGGCTCACACCTATAATCCCAGCACTTTGGAAGGCTAAGGTGATAGGATTGCCTGAGCCTGTTGGTTTGAGACCAGCCTGGGCAACTTGGTGAGACCTCATCTCTACTAATAAAACTTAGCCAGGTGTGATGGTGCGTGCCTGTAGTTCCAGCTACTTAGAAAGCTGACATGAAAGGATCCCCTGAGCCCAGCAGGTCAAGGCTGCAGTGGCTGTGAGCATGCCACTGCACTCCAGCCTGGCCAACAGAGTGAGACTCCAACTCAAAAAATAAATAAATAAAAGGATGATTGGGTATAATTTTCTTTTTTATTTTTATTTTATTTTAAAGATATGGAGTACAATTCAGGGTTAGATATAAAAATGTTCATTATGCAGGTGGCCTTGTTGATGAGGTATGCCCCGATATTTGGGTATAATTTTCCCTACATTATCCCAGTTTTAAATGAGTTGTGTGGGATTTTTCATTTTTATTTATTTATATTTGTTTTGCAGTTAAAGGAGGTGGGACAGAACAGGTGGAGAGACACTATTGCCAGTTTTCCATGTTGTAAATTATCTAAGCAAGTACTAATGTTTAATTCATTATTCAAAGAAAAGTTCATTGCTATGACTTGGCAAAGAAAATATTTTAAAAGTTTTCAATTATGAATTTGTCTTAGGCTCTTTGCTTTTTATTTTTTACAGATTTACATATATTTTAATATACAAGTACTTATAGTAATAAGATTTTTACATTTTGGAAGTGTATTGTAAAAGTAAAAAGTGAAAGCCCACACATCTTCTCTCCAAAGTAGACTTCTAATCACTGTATTCCAGACTCTTTCTTTGCACATATAGCTTTTTATAAAAACTAGAACCATGACAAATTTTTATCTTAAGTTTCTTTTTCCCACATATATCTAATAGACATTTGATACTGATGTTAAAATTATTTTATTATGAAGTATACAGCTCATAGAAAATTGGTAGGTGCCCTTTAGTCTTTATAAATATTTGGATTCCTAAGAGTAAAACCATGTTTTATTTATTGTTTTGTGACTTATTTTGAATATAAATTCATACTGTGAACATTTTTCCAGGTCCTCAAATATTTTCCACATTTTTTTTTTTTGAGTTGGAGTCTCACTCTGTCGCCCAGACTGGAGTGCAGCGGCAGGCTCCCGGCCACCACAGCCTCGACCTGCTGGGCTCCGGCGATCCTTCTGCCTCAGCCTTCCAAGTAGCCAGACCTACAGGCCCGTGCTACCACGCTGGCTAATTTTTTTATTTATCGTAGAGACGCGGTCTCGCCAAGTTGCCTGGTGGGTCTTGAACTCGTGGGCTCAGGCAGTCCACTCGCCTCGGCCTCCCAAAGTGCTGGGATTACAGGCTGAGCCACCGAGCCCGGCCCCACATCTTTATTATAGCAACTTTCTTTCTAATTACAAAGTATGTTTATATCATGAAATTCTGAAAATATAGATAAATAAAAAATAAAATAAAAATGTCATCTGACTGGCTTATTTATCTATTTTTTATACTGTGTTTTTCATTTTCTTACTGATGACATATTTAAGGAGATGCCCTTTGTTGTATGCTGCTAGTATTATTTCCTTATTAGTATTTTTCCATGTCATTTACTGTATATGTTTTGTTATATTTTACTTTTTGGATAAAGAAGTTTACATTTCTTTATTCCAGTATCTTAGAGTTTTTCTTTTACAGTAATGCCCAAGATGATCTTTCCGACCTCTTAATATTATTTTCCTTTAGTACTTTTATACATTTAAATCTTTTTT
>CAUYQG010168169.1:0-15440 GCA_963574415.1 Tarsius wallacei | reverse complement strand
TGCTGTGCCCCGGGGATGTTTGCAGCCTGGAAGTGTATGTTCCTCCATTTCTTATCTCCTTTTTTTTTCTGTACTTGCTTTGTTTCTGTTATTGTTTTTTTTAGACTTCCTATTTGTGTATGGGTGTCTTTTATTTCAATAGGGGAGTTTTTGTCAGTTTGTGTGTTTGTGTGATTGCCCACCTTTTGAAAAATCCTTTCTGTCCTTGTTTTTGCCTCTTCATTTGTTAGTTGGTACGCCTGTCTATTTTCCCTCTTCTTCTTCTCTCTCCCCCTTCCTCTCGTCCCCCTCCTTCTCTTTTCCATTCTTTTCCTTTTTCTTATCTCATTTTGCTTTCAGGGGCAACCTATACTCCCACTGCAAGGACAGATTGTAAGGCAGTGGGAAGTGGATCCCAGGGGGTCCACACACCTTTTAGTGGATACTGGGATCTGCAGATATTTTCTGAATCACAACTCCACCCTCAGTTAAATCTCAAAACTGCAAAAAGTACAGCCCCCACCCATATCCCTGCTTAAGAATTGAACAAACCCAGAGGATCCACATAAGGAAGAATAGGAGATTGAGCAAACAGAAGTAAAAGCTACCACTCCCCATCCCTGAAAAACAGAATTAAAGAAGAGGTTTAAAAGGGCAGGGGGAGAAAAATCTACATGAAGAAAAACCAAAAGAAGAATATGGGGCTCACACAGACCTCTGGGAGGATACAAACTTCAGGACACAAACAATGAAGAGCTCCCAGAATGACTGGTCTCAAACCACAAACCCAGATATCAAGACGTTCATAGAGAGAATAGAATTGAGGAGAGACAAGAAGAAAGAATGAAGGAGTTGATAACTGACGTAACAGCAATAAAGACTACAGTGAATGAAATAAGTAACAAACTGATAGGCATGGAAAACAGACTTAGCCAAGCAGAAGAAAGAATCTCAGAGCTTGAGGACCAAAATATGGAACTAACCCAAACTGTTAAAAACATAGAAAAGAAGCTTTAAAAGATAGAACAAAACCTTTGAGAGAAAAATGATTACTTCAAGAGACTGAACCTAAGATTACTTGGAACTCCTGAGGCAGATAAAGAGACAGAGACCACCCTGGAACAAACAAATTCTTGAAATTATCCAAGGAAACTTTCCTCATTTCATCAGTGATATGATCATTCAAACACAAGAGATTCAGAGAACCCCTGTGAGACAACAAATGAGAAGACCAACTCCTAGACACATAGTAGGTATGAAAGAAGAAATCCTAAAGGCAGCAAGAGAAAAAGGCCAGACCACCTTTAGGGAAGACTAATTAGAATAGCAGCAGACTTATCTACAGAAACACTTCAGGGTAGGAGAGATTGGAGCCCAATCTTCAAAGTTTTCAAAGATAAATAATTTCAACCATTACCTACTCAACTAAGCAAAGCTTCATCAATGATGGAGAATTAAAATATTTCCCAGACATTCAATCCCCAAAAGCTTACACTGCCTCCAGACCAGCTCTATAAGAAACACTTAAGAAAGTATTAAACACAGAAGAAAGGAGAAAAAGAACGACAATGCCCTTCACAAGAATGCAGGAAAAAGATTGAAAACACATGAATCAACCAAAAAATCAAAAGAAAGGCAACAAACAAACAGCAGCAACAACAACAAACACTATAATAACCTCATGACAGGGATAACTCTCACATCTCAATAATTAACTTGAATGTGAATGGACTAAATGTACCACTGAAAAGACATAGAATGACAAAATAGATAAAATATCATGAGGCAACAATATATTGTCTCCAAGAGACTCATCTCACCAGAATGGACACTCACAGACTCAAAGTAAGAAGATGGGAAACAAAATTTCAGGCAAACAGAACACAAAAGAAAGCAGGAGTCAAAATCTTAATGTCAGATAAAATACCCCTTAAGTTACCAAAAATTTAAAAAGATATGAAAGGTCACTACATAATGATAAAAGGTTCAATCCACCAACAAGAAATACCCATCCTAAACATGTATGTACCCAACATAGAAGCACCAACTCTCATAAAACAACTTCTAGGTAAACTTAAAAAAGATATTAACTCTAACACTATCATAGCTGGGGGCTTAAATACCCCACTCACAACCCTAGACAGACCATCAAGACAAAAAATCAACAAGGATATCCAGAACCTCAGTGTGATGCTTGATCAATTGGACTTAATTGATACCTACAGAACACTCCACCCAACAACCATGGAATATACATTCTACTCATCACCACATGGAATGTACTTTAAGATTGACCACATCCTCGGCCATAAATCAAGCATAAACAAATTCCATAAGATTGAAATACTGCCATGCACCTTTTCAGACCACAGTGGAATAAAAATAAATGCCAATATCAACAAAGTTCCCCCAAAACCCACAAAGACATTGGCACTAAACAGCATGATGCCAAACAACTCCTGGGTCAACTTGGAAATCAAAACAGAGATAAAAAAAAAATACATGGAAACAAATGAAAATGAAGAAACATCTTACCAAAATCTCTGGGATGCCATGAAAGCAGTACTAAAAGGAGAATTCATATCTCTACAAACACATGAAGAAAATGGAAATATCACAAGTTAACAGCCTTACAAATCACCTAAGGAAGCTGGAAAAGCAAGACCACCAAAACCCTAATTTCAGCAGAAGAATCCAGATCACCAAAGTAAAAGCCCAAATTCGGGACATAAAAGACAAAAAGATAATACAAAAAAAATCAATGAAACAAAAAGTTGATTCTTTGACAGGATAAAAAAGATTGATGGACCCATAGTTGGAATGACCAAGAAAAAGAAAGAAAAAGCCCAAATAAACACAGTCAGAAATGCAAAAGATGAAGTCACAACTGACCCTGAAAAAATACAAAAGATTATCAGAGACTACTATGTACACTTGTATGGAAACAAACTTGAAAACCTAAAGGAAATGGAAGACTTTCTGACATCACACAAACACACAAACTGACAAAAACTCCCCTATTGAAATAAAAGACACCCATACACAAATAGGAAGTCTAAAAAAAACAATAACAGAAACAAAGCAAGTACAGAAACGTAACAAAAAATGGAAAGAGAGAAGAGGAAAAGAAAATCCAAAACCCAAAACAAACAAAAAACTCAAGCAGAACAAACAAGCAAACAAAAACAAAAACACACAAAAAACAAAACTCGCTCTGAGGCAGTTCCTGTGACTTCACCTTCCTTTCAGCTCTGGCCTCCAGCCCCTCCCCTCTGCTCTCAGTGCAGGCTGATTGGGTTGCTTTCAGCATGGGTCAGACGCCCCATGGACTCCTGGGGGAGGAGGGTGGATCTGAGCTGGACTCACCCTGCCTGTGGCTGTCAAGTCTCCCACTCAGATCTGAGTCTGTGCCTGTTTCAGCGTGGGGGAGGGGCATCTGTCTCTCTGATTTTGATGAGATGACCTCTAGGCTCCAGGTTGGAGGCTGGGCAGGGCTGGGCGAGACAATGCAAGTCTCTGCCTGGTCCTGAGATGGAGAAAATGGCCCAGCTGGCATTTCCTCACTGGTGGTGGGCTCCTCTCCAGCCCTCCCCGGCTGCTCTCTCCACGGGTCTGGGGCTCCAGCTCCTTTGTTGTCACCGGCGATGGTGTGGGCCGGGCTCCAGGTGATGAAGGCCAACTGTATTTGGCAGGTTTTTCTCAGGAGAGCCCTGAGAAACAGAGGATGATCCTGTACACCGATGGCTCCAATCTCAGGGCAGTGGGGGGTCGCAGTCACCTCTGGAGGACGGCCCTGGGTGTATGAACCTGGGTCTCCCCACAAACGGACTTTTACTCACCCACTGGAGCACACCCACTCACGCAGAGAGTCTTTATGGACACTTGCTTTTGCAGAGACTCTCACAGTCCGACCTGTCAGCCACCATCTTGCCAGAAATCTCTCTCAAGGAGTCCTTTTTATGAGCACTAGGCCTCAATACTGGCTTAAAATATTCAGAAAAATGGACCTGGCATTGTAGCTCATGCTTGGAATTTCAGCACTTTGGGAGGCCAAGGCAGGAAGACTTGAGAGCAGGAGTTCAAGACCAGCCTAGGCAACACAGCAAGAACTTGTGTTTACAAAAAGAAAAAAAAATTAGCTGAACGTTGTGGCACTCACCTGTAGTCCCTGCTACTCAGGAGGCTGAGGTGGGAGGATCTCATAAACCCAGGAGGTCGAGGCTGTAGTAAACTGTGGTCATGCCACTGCACTCCAGCCTGGGTGACAGAGTGAGACCCCAACAGAAAAAAAACTCAGTAAAACATGCTGTAAACAAATGTGTTGTCATATAGGCTTTGTTGTTCCAATTCTGAAGTATAGGCAAAGTAGATTAAGCAACATTCTTAAGGACTGTACCGTTTTCAGAGCGGTAAATGAACACTGGCTTCTACTTAAGTTCACCAGCTGCATTAACCCCCTCAGGAGAGTCAGCTTGTCCTTTGAAGCTTTGAAAGCTGGTACTGACTTTTCCCCTGTGGCTATGAAAGACCCAGATGGCATCTTTTTCCAGAATAAGACTCTTGTCTACATGGAAAATCTGCTGTTCAGCGTAGCCACCTCCATCACTGCTCTCAGCTAGGTCCTCTGGATAACTTGCTGCATCTTCTCCACCCGCACTTGTTGCTTCACCTTGCCCTTTGATGTATGGAGATGGCTTCCTTCCTTAAACCTCTGCTGGCTTCCAACTTTTCTTCTGCAGCTTCCTCACCTCTCTCATCCTTCGTAGCATTGAAGAGAGCTAGGGCCTTGCTCTGGATTCGATTTTGGCCTCATCTATGTCGTGGCTGGTTTGATCTTCTGTCCTGACCACTGAGCTTTCTCCACATCCGCAATAAGGCTGTTTCATTCTCTTATCATTTGTGTGTTCCCTGGTATAGCATTTTTAACTTCTTCAATAACTTTTTCCTTTGCTCTCACAGCTTGGTTGATTGTTTGGTGCAAGAGTTCTAGCTTTCAGCCTATCCCTGCTTTGGACATGCCTTTGTCACTATGTTTAACCATTTCTAGCTTTTGATTTAAAGTGAGAGACTTGTGACTCTCCCTTCACTTGAACACTTAGAGGCAGGCAGGATTATTTATTGGCTTAATTGCAATAGAGAGGCCTGAGGAGAGGGAGAAGGACAGGGAATGGTCAGTCAGGGAACAGTCAGAACACACATAACATTTAGTAAGCTCGCCATCTTGTGTCGGAACGGTTCATGGTGACCCAAAACAATTACGATAATAACATCAAAGGTCCCCGATCACAGATCACCACAACAGATATAACAATGAAAAAGCCTGAAATAGTGCAAGAAGTACCCACACGTGCTCTAGACACCAAATGGGCACATGCTGTGGGAGAAGGATGCCGGTAGACTTGCCCAAGGCAGGGTTGCCACAAACCTTCAATTGTAGAAGTCCGATATCTGCAAACTGCAACAGAGTGCAGTAAGACAAGGTGTGCCTGCATGTCTGCATGCACCAAGTTCACCTGGGAGGGTCTGCCACACCAGAGCCCCACTGGCAGGTTCTGCTTCTGGGTCCAGCCCTGGGCTAGGGCCAGAGGAGGGGGCTGTGGCAGGGAATAAAAAGTTGGGAACGAATTCCATCCCCTCATAGCTCTTTGGGGGTGGGCGCCAGCGAGTAAGGATTTCCGGGTACTTTCATGTCTGTACTGTCGTTATTCACCAACGTGGGTTGTGGGCCACAGATTTTACGTTCCTAACCCACCTGTGCATCTTTTGGTCATGAAAGTCTTCCGGGAAAGTGTTGTACACGACGGTTTCCCCCAGCATTTCATTGTCCCTCTTCCCTTCAAAATCAGCTTCCCCTCAAAGACTTGAAAATGACTGTCTGGCTTGTGTTTCCCTTCCAGGAAGGAGTTCCTGAGGCAGAGGTGGGCGGCTGTGACCCTCCAGGCTGCGTGGAGAGGCTACGGCACCAGGAAGAATTTCAAGCTGGTGAGAGAGCTCGCTGGGAGCCTGGCTGGAGGGGCCAGAGATGACTGCCCAATGAAAGACATGCTTTATTATTATTATTATTTTATTTTAAGGATGTGAGGTACAGTTCAGGGTGAAGGATTGTTTCTCTGAATGAGAGACCTCAGGCAGCAAGGACCAAATCACTCAGACGTGGTGCACAGATTCAAAATAATCAGCCTCAGCACCCCACACGCTCTCTTGTTAGCACCGTCTCCAGCCCCAGGGTTGGCGGGCTTTAGAATGCTCCCCTGCAGAATCTTGGGCTCTCCAGAGCTAGAGTGCAGAATCCTGCGGTGAAATGAGACCGTGCCCGTCTTCTCCCAACTTGCAGGCAGCGAAGCAAGATGGATGGATTCCTCTCTGTTTCAAGTTCTCTTTCCTAATTGTTTTCTTAACCACAGGCACTTGCTAATGAGCATCAGTCCAGCAAACGAACCAGAGCTGCTGTGGTCATGCCTTTTTCACTTGGCTGCTTGTTTTGTTGTGGACATGAGTGTGGTTGAGACGTGAAATGGTCACATCAGCAAGACTGGCTAGGCCCACCTGCATGTCATACTCATGAGGGCCTAACAGTAGCTGACGTGTGTGGAAAGCTCCTTGGAGCTTGGTGCTTGGCAGGCATCAGTTCCTTCCATATTAAACCAATACTCTCAGTCAAGGAATGGAGGCACAGAGGGGTTAAGTAGCTCTCTAGTAGCACACAGTTAGTAAGCCGCTGGGCTGGTTTTGGATGCAAGGCTATGTGACTTCTAAGACCTCAAGCCCATCAATGGGTTGGTCTCCGAGAAGCCAACAAGGCTGTCCCAAGGGCTCAGGGACTGCTGTGCCCCGGGGATGTTTGCAGCCTGGAAGTGTATGTTCCTCCATTTCTTATCTCCTTTTTTTTTCTTAAATGCCCCAGGTGTCTCCACATAGGTGTGCTAGCCCTGACAAGCTGGCTGGCCTTGGCTGGCAGGTGTGGAAAGCAAGGCCTCTACCCATGACCCCCAGGATAGATATTATTTTTGCCACTTCACAAAGGCTTATTTAGCACTTATTTGCACATAAGGCTCTTTTCTGTCCTTTACAAGCAATACCTCACTTAATGTGCTCCATGTGTGAGGTTTTGACACCAGCCCCTTGCTAAGATGAAGCTGACTGTAGGTCTACATAAAGAGGTCTCCTGGGGAGCGCCACTCTCTGTTCCCTTCTCACCCATGGCCTGCCTCCCTCTTGCCTCCACAGATCCTCCTAGGCTTTGAGCGCCTGCAAGCTATTGTCCGGAGCCAGGCGCTGGTGAGGCAGTACCAGGCCATGCGGCAGAAGACGGTCCAGCTGCAGGCCCGCTTTAGGGGCCACCTGGTGCGCCAGCAAGTCCAGGCCAAGAGGAGGGCAGTGGTGGTCATTCAGGCCCATGCCAGGGGCATGGCCGCCCGGCGCAGCTTCCAGCGGCATAAAGCCAACGTAGGTGAACTCCCGGCCTCTTGGGAGTGTAAGGCTGGCTGGGGTCCAAGTGGGCAAGGAGGAGTGGAAGACCATCAGGAGTGCTCACCCGAAGTGCTCTGGAAAGCCCCCCACTCAGGCCAAGATGTTAAAATCTGGTCAATCACTCAAGGACACAGCAAGGGTCCAGGAGGCAAATTGGGACGCACCCCTTGGACAAAAATGTCGATGGCACAAGAAACTCCCCTTTCCTGTCCCTGTCCAAGGTCAGCCCTGTAGCAGCCCTTCACACCACCTGGGAGCCTTGGCCACCATATAGGGGCTCGCAAGGTGCAGCATGGGAGAGGCATCAGGTTGGCAGGACAGCCTGATCTCTGGAACCTGGAAGTTGAGCTCAGCGGCCCCTCCCTTTCTCCTTGGAGATGATTTACTGGCAAAGAGACCCAGTCCCTTGGAAGGTGCCGCAAACCTGGGCCAGATGGGCCATGAGAGGCCACTGTCCCCTGGAGGAGAGCAAAGGCCCCTGGTTACGGGGCTGTGCATGATAACTTGGGACAGAGGAATAGCACGAGGAGCTGCCGAGTGTCTGGGAGGTTTGAAGCCGGGAGCAGGGGACAGCACCCAGGAAACAACCTCACTTCCTCTCTTGGCAGCCAAGACTGGGCCTCATTCTTTCACTCTTGCCTCGTTTGGAAGGGATGCTGAGGCAGGAGGACTAGGGTGACGTTTCCGTCTGCTCCATGAATAAAAATTAGGTCTACTGAGCAGACTACCAGCCCAATGAACAGGAAAAGCGAGAGAACAGACCCTCACACCCACGGCATGCTTCTGCATCCAGGTGTCCCAAGCCTGGCTGCAGAGCAGTCTGGTCACATGTTAATAAACACAGGCCCGGGGATTTCTCCTGGTAGACGCTGGATGCACTTTGGATGAAGGGACGGGGCGTCCTGAGCGGTGGTTGTGCAGCTGGGTCCTGGGATTCCCTGGAGTGGGAGGTGGTGTTTCAGGGAACACACGGGGTAGGGACAAGCCAGCAACCTCATCTCGCTGAAGCTTTGATTATCAAGGGGGAAATGGAAAACCCTAGCTGGCTGCTTTCCAGACACTGTAGCTTTGAAAAACAATCATTTTGGCACAAACCTGGGCAAATGATGGCCAGGTGAGGTTTACTTGGCTTCTGAGGGGTACTTGCCCTGTGAGACTTTTAGGGCTGGGCCCATGATAACCTTCCCCATGGGGTGTGCAGGCACCGCTGGTCATCCCCACCAAGGAGCAGAAGAGCCAAAGCCCTCTCCCTGCCCAGAAGCGCAAGTCCATCTATGACACCGTGACTGACACAGAGATGGTGGAGAAAGTGTTTGGCTTCCTCCCTGCCATGATTGGGGGACAGGAGGGCCAGGCCCCACCAGGCTTTGAGGTAAGACAAGCCTGTGGTTCCCAGTCCAGCCCTGGGTGGGGAAGGAAAGGCTTGCCCAGTTCCGCACCTCCTTCACCCTCTTGGCTCTTTGAGAAGCCAGAGCAGGCCGCCAAACGTGCTGCCACCCTGGACTGTCATGCGTGCGTTTCTGCAGTCAGGCCCTTTTGAGTCCAGCGGGCTTTCCGCCTGCAAGACCTCCTAGGGTCTTTGCAAATGCTGCCTGGTTTTCCGTCAGGCGGCATTCCCCATCCACGCCTGGCCCACCCAGCCCTGCCCTAGAGCACCTTGGAGGCTGCTGCTCTGTGCTGTGTGATGGAAAGCTGAAATGGAGGACTTTGAGTGCCGCAGGAGAATGTGGTGTCTAGGGGCTGAGGCTGAGGGGGCAGGGAGGAGGAGCACCACCCTGGGCTGTCCTCCGTGGCCTGTTCTCCGCGGGCCCCCCCACACCCTCCGCGGGCCCAGACCCGGTGACCTAGGCACCCTCACCATCTTGGTGCCTCCCACTCTGTGTGGTGGGGGCTGAGACCACCCCCTCAGGAGGAGTACGGCACCCCCTGCAGGGAGTGGGGAGGAGGGTGTGTGGGGAGTGTGGAGAGCCCTGTCGGCAGGGCAGCGTGCTCAAGGCCGTACTGCCAGATAGCTGGCACATGGCAGCCCACCCAGGCCCCCTGAGGGTGGGGGTGAGGGCAGGCTCCAGCCCCAGGGGAAGTGGGCAGTTGCCTCTGCACTTGGAGGATGCCCAGATAGACCCTTCTCAGGTTCCACGCTGCCCGTGGTGCTCGTCTGCTGGGCAGCTGGTTGACAGGCTGGCTGCTAGCCTAAAGGACGCTGACCCAGCTCTCCCTCGCTGGCCCCCAGGATCTGGAAGCAAAGACCCGGAATCTTCTTGAGGTCGACCTGGACACGGTCCCCATGGTGGAGGAGCCAGAGCAGGACGTGGACGGCCTGGCCGAGTTCACCTTCCCCAAGTTCGCCGCAACTTACTTCCAGAAGTCGGCCAGCCACACACACATCCGGCAGCTCCTCCGACACCCGCTGCTCTACCATGAGGATGACACTGACTGCTTGGTAACCAGGGATTCTCTGGCTTCTAGTGGCTCAGGCCACCCTGAGAGGCCGAGTCCAGGCTGCAGCCCAGAGAGAATCAGGAAGAGGCTGGTGTCATGTCGGCTCTGGCGCGGGGAGCCGGTGCTAGCAGGGCCCTCTGTCTTGTTTCGCAGGCCGCCCTGGCCACATGGAACATCATCCTGCGGTTCATGGGTGACCTCCCAGAGCCAGTGCTCTATGCCAGGAGCCGGCAAGGCAGCTCGGTGGTGCGGCAGCTCCAAGACACGCTGGGCGGAGGGGGCGGCATCCAGTTTCCACAGCAAGGTGGATCTGCACAGGCAAGTGATGTGAGGGCACTGGAAGGGGGAAGGCGGACACCTTCCAGGTGCTCACCAGGGCCAGGCCTTGGGGAGCTGGGCAGGAAGGGGAGATAGGGCCTGGAGCCCTCTCATGGCGTCCCCCACTGAGCCCAGACACCAAGCCTGGGCACCCAAGGACTTTCAGTTTTAAATCACACCTGAGAACTCATGGGTTGTGGATTGATCCAGGACTTTCTGAATTATGCCATCGTTAATGGAGACAGTGCCCTGGACTTTGATTTTCGGGTTTGACTTTTGCCGGATTCAGATGCACATCACAATAGCAGTAACAACCGATGCTCCTGTCGACTGACAGCCTGCCTTGTGCCAGAAGCATCTCTCCATTTAATTCCCAGGTGGGCCAACCCCACAAGGAAGGGATTATCATGTTTATTTACAGTCAAAGAAATGGCAAAGTGAAGTGCCTTGCCCCCAAATTGCAGCGGACAGCTGTGTGGGACCCGGGCTTTGAGTTTGTTCTGCTGAATTCAGAGACCAAAGGTGTGGGCCATGTTCTGCCTTGCCAGGGTAGAAAGTTAATTCGCATCCATTTTTAGTAAGAGTTCTTCAAAGGGCCCAGCTTCTTGCTGTAATCTTAGTGGCACTAAACGAGAGCAGTCCAAAAGAACTCAGCAGCATTGACAGCATTGGTGCACCCGCAGCAGGAGACCATGCCTGCCCACATGCCAGCTGATGCCTGGGACCCGACTCAGAGACCTGTGAGGTCTTATGTGCAAACTAACGGCACGGAGCTCTAAAGGAGTCTGCAGCCCTGATCATGTGGCCAACCGAGCCCAGGAATTACGTGGAACTTGCCTGGGTCCGAGTCCTGTCTCCTTGATCTCAGAAGGCGTCCGCAGTGTATTAGATATTTATTGCTGCATAACAAATTACCCCAAAACTTGGCGGCTAAAATAGCACACATTCATCATACCACACAATTTCTGAGGGTCAGGAGCAGCTTAGCTGGCTGGCTGTCGTTCAGGGTTTCTCAAGTATCAGCTGATGCTGGAGGGTCCACTGGCAAGATGGCTCACTCACACGGCTTTGGGAGGAGGCTTCAGTCCCTTCATGTGGCCTCTCCTCAGTGCTGCCTGAGCATTCCCACAACTTGGCTTCCCCAGAGTGAGTGATTCAAGAAAGAAGCAAGAGTGAAGACAGACCGGTCTTGGAAGTCACTCACTTCTGTGGGAGGGGACTGCACAGATCAGGAAGGACAGGAGGCGGAATCACTTGGAGGCTGGTGGCAACACAGGGAAGGGACTGGAGGAGGCAGTCCAGCCACCCGACTCCTCTGGAGGGTGGACATAGGGGACAGCAGAACTGGCTTTCCAGGGGTCAGAGCTCTGATCTTCCCTCCTGTATAAGTTTGTTAGGTACCCAATGTGTGTCCCATACACAGAACACTGGGCCAGGCAAGCCCCACTGCCCTCATGGAGTTTGCCAGCTAATGTGTTTCACAGTTGGCCCCTGCATAGCAAACCAGCTCTGCCCCAATCAGAAGCTGGTGCCTAGCCCTTGACTGGCTGATCCCAGCCCAAGCCCAGTCCCGCCTTGAGCTCTAGTTTTGGCAGCAGATTTCTCTCATGCCGCCATCATGACAAGACGTGGGCCCTGCCTGAGGAGACCAACAGCTCCCAGTAGCTGGGGACAAGCCCCTCCCTGCATGGTCTGGGTTTCGACGCCCGGGCGCTTCTGACCCCCTTCTTTCCACCAGCAGTGGGCAGAGCATCCTCTGATTCATCCACCCATTTTTACTGAGAATGACCGTAGCTTGGGGCTGTCCTAAGCACCTGGGCACAGCCCCAGTCCTACCTCTTAGGGCTTTCAGGGGAGCTGCACAAACTTTGGAGTTGGAATGATCCCGAGCTCTTCCCAGAGGACTGGTGACCTGCAGAGTGGCTTTGGTCTAGTTCCTTGCTTTCCATGAGCCTGTTCCTTCACCTGGAAGTGAGGATGATGATATGCACCTCTGAGTGTCATAAAGTTCCTCCACGATGGGGAACTACTAGGTGCTTTGTAAATTGGGCCAAAATGTGGCTGGGTAAGAGGGACACTGTCTTCAGGGGCATCATCATCATTGAGGTGCGCTCAGACTCACCTTCCCATGGGAACTGTGTCCTCCCACAGAGAGCCGGCCACAGGGACAAGGGAACCAAGGGTATCTTCTCTATGAAGCTGAAGCAGTCCTCCCGGATCACGGGCCAGGTGAGCCCAGGGCACTGGACCTCAGTTCACGCCCAGCTCTGCCATAGACCCTCCCTGTGACCCTCATCCTCGGCAAGTGGGGAAAATCACAGCTGTCCTTGCAACCGTCTTTGGGTTTCAAGGTAACCAGCCAGCTGAACAACGGAGAGGAGGCATTTGAACCCGATGGTCCCATCTCAGACCGACCCATGTCCAACCTGGAGAAGGTGCACTTCATCGTGGGCTATGCCATCCTGCGGTCTGGCCTCAGGTTAGTGCCCTCTCCGGGCCCAACTCCATTCACAACGTGAGCAGTCCTCACTGGCTCTCAGCCCATGGCCACACCCTCTTCCCTCGCCACGAGACCCCCTTCCCTGTCCTGGGCCTGCAGACCGGGTCTCAGGACAGCAGATGTTATATATATTAGAGCCAACAAGGATTCTCTACTTTCTCTGCATTACGAAAACCCATGGGTAAAACCCAGTTTTAGGAAAGTCTTCATCATGGGCTGGTAGTTCATTTTCGGACAGGCTTTAGTGCAGGGTCCTATCATGAGCAATTTCTTCATTTATGCTATTATTATTATCGTTTGCTTTATATGTAATTTGCTTTACAGGAATTGGATTTACATAGTAATTAGAAAAATGTATAGTTGGTCTGTGAATATTGTATTTTCCATCTCTAGATGGTTGAATATGCAGATGTAGATTTTGTGGATACAGAGGGCCAACTGTATACTGCTTGAAGGGACAGACTACTGACCAAACTTGGGAAATTTTTGGTCACTATTTCTTCAAATATTCTCTTTCTCTGGGTGTGTATGTCTCTCTCTCTCTCTGTCTGTGTCTGTCTGTCTCTCTCTCTCTCTTCCTTCAAACTCGAAGAAAACCTCTGTAAGTTTTTTTATATTGTTCCTCAGATCCCTGGGAGATCTGTTCATCTTTTCTTTCTATTCCCCCCCCTCCGTTCTTTAGATTGAGTGGTTTCTATTGATCTTTCTTTAAATTCTATTGATCTTTCTGTCTTCCCCAGTCTGCTGTCATAACCACCCAACAAATTTTGTAATTCAGATACTGTATTTTTCAGTTCTAGAATTTGAACTTGGGTCTTTTTTATACTTCTATTTCTTGGCCAAGATTTCCTATTTGTTCATTCACTGTGAGCGTCCTTTCCTTTATATCCTTGAGCAGAGTAACAGTGGTTTTAAAACATTGTCTGAAATGCAACATCTGTGTCATCGTGGGTTCAGTCTTCATTAACTTCCTTTTCTCTTGAGAATGGTCATGTCTTACTGTTATCTCATATATCTGGTACTTGTCTGTTTCCTCAGTAATCTAGTACTTTTGGATTGTATCCTGGGCATTGAAGATGATATGTTTAGATACTCTGAATTCTGCTATAGTTTTTCAAAGGGTGTTGAACTTTCGTTTGGCAGGTGTCTAGCTTGACTGAACCTGAACTATCCTCCCCATGGTAGGCAGCAGCTGGAACTCCTGTTCAGTGATTTTAGCTTTCACTGGGCCGCCTGGCATCTGCCCCACCATGCATGATAAGGGGTCAGCCAGAGATGAAGGAAGATCTTATATGCAAAATTCAGGACTCTCCTTCTCTGGTTCTCTTCATTCCTGGATTTCTCTCTTCCCTTTAAACTGCTATGGGTACCCCCAACCCGGTCCTCTGGTTCCTCAAGCCTGTAAAACTCTAGGATTTCTACCCGAACTTTAGCTGCCTGCATGACACCAACTGGGCAAGTCTTCTCACTCAGCTGGTTCTTTTGGTGGCTCTCATAGTTAATCGTCACTGGCCACCACACCCTCTGATGCAGCAGTCACGGGAAAGTTGTGTCCAAATGAGGTAGACACTGTGGCTTCTTCAGATGCCTCCACAGGTACTTTCATGCAGCACTGGTATCCAGCTGGGCGACACCCTCACTGATGCCTTGAGAGTTCCTGCTGACTCTAGCCTGTGTTGGACCATGGCCTCTTACTGCTGGGGGTCTTCTGGAATCACGGGCTCCCTGCTTGTGTGTGTTCCCATCTCGATGCTCAAAGCCCAGCTCCTTCCATGGCATCTCCTGGTTAATAGAAAGCTCACTCTTGTACCACCAAACAGTGCATGTGTAAGTCCCTCCTCGGATCATTCTCTCTCCGCTTTGCCTGTCAAGATGGGCTCAGAGTTCTCCAGGAGAAAGCAGATGCTAGTCTCTCTGTTCAGGGTAGTCCCCAGCTCCAGAGGACACAAATCAAATCTCGGCAAGAACTCTGTCCTCAGGCTCCATTCCAGTACTCTAGGGTGGGGGGTGGGATTCAAGGGGTTTCTGGGGCTCAGTGTGCCTCAGATGGGGTGTGAGATAGGTCTCATGTCTTGCAGATAGCCCCCATCCCCGTTGGTAGTCTCTTGGGGTCTCCTTCAACCTCCTCATCATATATAGACAGTAGAAATGGACTACAGAACCATGAAGTTCCTCCCAGGAATCACCTTTCAAATTTCTCTTCTTCTCTTTTGCAGGCTGGATCCATCCATGGGTCCAGCATGGTGGCTGGACTGGCTCTGCCATCTTTTAGCGAATCCTATAAGAACGTGTCTTTTTAGAGTTTTGGATGTCAACCTTCATTTGTCCTTGGCTTTGGGGTCTTAGCTAAATTCTAAGATCAAGCAAACGCCTCATACCGTACCTGTCACACATTTGGTATACACTCATTAAGTACCCGCTGAGGGCCAGACCCTGACGTGAGGGTTGGGATGTGGAGATGAAGAACACACATCTCCGTCCTCAAGGACATCCTTTAGTTGGGGGGAATGAGGGGACCAGGAAACCCACAGCAGCAATATTGCTGAGAGGGGGAGTCTGTTCAGGGTCCTGTGGGGCGCAAGAAGGAATGGTCTTAATTTAACACCCTTCTGGGCCAGGGGAGGTTCACCAGGCAGAGGGAAAGGATGAAAGGGTTATCCCTGAAACAGCTGAGGAATCTGCAGTTCTAAGTTATTTGTCACAGCTGGGGCATAGAGTTTGGATTTGATACCAA
>CAUYQG010168168.1:0-25724 GCA_963574415.1 Tarsius wallacei | reverse complement strand
TTTCAGAAATTGCCACACTGTATTCCAGAGAGGTTTCACTAGTCTGGATTCCCACCAGCAGTGTAGAAGTATTCCTTTTTCTCCTCATCCTCGCCAGCATCTGTTGTTTGTTTTATTAATCATGGCCATTCTTACTGAGGTGAGATGGTATCTCAATGTGGTTTTGATTTTCATTTCTCTGATGATGAGAGAGGCTGAGCACTTTTTCATGTGTCTGTTGGCTGCCCGTATGTTTGTTGCAGATCTATTCACAATAGCAAAAACATGGAAACAACCCTGTTGCTCATCGAACCTGGACTGGATAAAGGAAATGTGGTACATATACACAATGGAATATTATGCAGCCATAAAGAAAGACAAATATATGGACTTCGCAGGAATTTGGATGGATTTGGAGTCGATCATACTCAGTGATCTATCACAGAAACAAAGAACAGAGTACCATACGTTCTCACTCATAAGCGGAACTTGAACAATTATGATACTATAAGAAAGTGGCAGTAATGAGGAACTGTCGGGGGGTGTGTGGGATAGGCAGTTAAGGGAAACTTCTAGGGGAGGAAGGGGCATACCTCATCAACAAGGGTGCCTGCATAATCAATGTTTGTATACCTAACCCTGAATTGTACTCTACAATTTTATAAAAATAAAAACTAAAAAAATTCAACACACTTAAAAAAATGAAATAATAGAGAAAATTGAGAGGGATCATCATCTAGTGATATTTCAAAGTTGTGTAAGTGACTAAAACGTTGATTAGGATGTCATTTTGGCTCATGCGTTGGAGTCACTGACATCTTGCTAAGGTATAATTCAGGTTGTAGAGAAACTGGTGTATAATTCAGGAAAATGATTTAAGTGAGTCAAAGTAGCATAGTGTAATATTGTGGAAATTGAGGTAGGAGAGCCTGACTTTGAATCCTCTCTTCACCATGTGCTAGGTGTGCTATCACTGGGAAAATTATTTCATTTCTCCATTCCTCAGTTTCTTGATTTGTAAAATGGAAATAAAAATATTACTTAAATTACTGGTTAGTCAAACAAGTAGTTATATGGATTGAATGCGATTAGTAACTAGAAGTATGGCTCTATCAATCATTATTTATGAATGTGAAACAAATATGAAATATTTATGAAATTTATGAAACCCATTATTCTGCTTCTTCCTGTTCCATATCCTTTTCTATTTCTTATGTTTCCCTGCCTGCTTTCAGTATCTAATGTTTTAGTTGATTACTTAACTGACAAAAGTGACCCCCCCCCTTTTTTACTGCTGAAACATTTCTTCTCTAATGCATTCTAAACAGGCAAGTAAATACACCACAGGACGTTTTTAGTATTTAGTAACTAATGCTTCAGATAAACAAACATGGGAATTTCCAACATGCTGATTTCAATAAAACAACACAATGTAAAATATGCCTAAGAAAATAACATACACACCAACTTAATAAGCAGGGAGACCACACTTAATACTCAAATCTTTAATTTTTTTTAACATTCATAAATCTTTACAAATAGGTTAGGGCCTTGAGACATATTTCTTGGGTTAGAGAATTTTTGGAAACCTTCCAAGATTTATAATGCTAGAAGAGGAAAATTCTTCAACAGTGGCAAGGATGAAAAGATTAACATAGCAAATAAGAATTTAGTAATAAATGAAAGTTTTTCATGTTAGGATTTACATTAAACTAACTAGGCACATGTTTACCATTTTTCTGTCTTTACTCCCTGTGTTCTTTTGGCAGGTGTTGGAGGAATTAAATGTCCTAATTGAAAGAAATGAACACATTGCCTTATTTTATACCCAAGGAAGTACTAGCGGAGAAAATAATCAGAGAAAAGGATCTTTATAAAATTGACCTTTTGACATCAGTCTATCAATTTGTCTTGCTTCACGGAATTTACCCCAAATCAAAATTTCAGGCACAACATTTTCTGCTACTTTACAGGAAGGAAGGAAGAATGAGATTCTAAACACTGTGGGGAGAAGATATCTGACTTCAGAGACTGATGGTAAGATCTGAGGCAGTTCATTCCATAGATAGGTTGCATTAATACCCATTCAAGCCCATAAAGACAAAAGGAGTCCTTAACGGAACATGCCAGCTGCAAGACATTGTTAGCTAAATGTAAATGTAGATAAACATTTATTACTTTATGCTATTAATATGTCAGAAGGCATAGACAGTCATTTTTCAAAGAGTTCTATTCACCCAACACATCGCCTCTCAAGTGAATATTTTCTTAGATGTTAGACCACTCCTAGATTTCTAAGCAGGAGAGTAAGAGTATATTCCCATGTCATCTCCAAAGTTATTATTAAATTATATCTGAATTCTGGAGGATCAACATTTCCATCTTGAGTTTAACTACAGTTTAATTTTCTTACTGTCCAGCTGATGAAGGAATGAGACAAGATTTTATGAGATATAGTATAGAATATTTTCTTTAAGGATTCTAAAATATTTATTGTTAATTGATTACTTTACCAAAGTATGGCTTTTAACATTTCTTTTGTTTGAACTTTACTCCTTTCATTTCCATATTTTAATTCATGGTTTAATTCTTCTGTTTCTTATTTCTTTCTTTTTTGGGCATTCCTTTTTCTTTGTTCACTTCCTTGTCCTCCCTTAATATTCATTTATTTATACTTCTCAAATTTTGCTGTCTATTTTTGTACCTAATTGCTAGTCAAATTTCTTCTTTTCTTCTTTAATCTATTTATTAAAAATGTATTTGGTGGTAATTAGTTTAGATACAGAATTTCATTACAAAGGCAATTGCATTACAAAGGCAAATGAGATGAAGATATACTTCTCATTCATAAAAAATTACAAAAAAGTCTCTCTCATTTCCAAAAAATTACAAATGAGAGAGCTGTGTTTTACATTTAAGAAAGTATTAGAAATAGTTTCATTTGAGTGTCAGTAGAAGAAAATTGTTTTTCAGAATATGAATAAAGGTGATTTTTAAAATTTTCTAACATTTCTAATAGTGTAAACATTGGAAAGCTGATACCCATTTTGTATTTGAGAATTTAATAAGCAAATCATCAAAACTTAGTCATAAAGTATTTATACTCCTAGCAATTAATGAGTATTCAATAAATATTTGAACTGAACTGAGTTGTTTGTTGAAGAAAGAAAAGAAATTCCACATTTGTGGTTCTCAAGTATGCTGCTATATTAGAGCTCTAGTTCAAAGTTCAAATGCAAATACTTAAGCTCAAATGGAATGATTAATGGCTTTCATTGCATAAATAAGTAGGCTAGGAATGCTGAACTATTTCTTTGGGTACATGCCTAAAAAAAGTATAAAGGTAATAACTTGAAAAGGCTCTATTGCAATTTTCTTACTTGGTTATTGTTTGTGTGTTACACCAAATACATTAAAGAGCATTTTCTTGGTTATGATTTTCCAATGATGAAATGTTATATCTAAAATATTTGAATGTGTAGTTTTATCTCCCTGTTAATGCAAAGCTCCCTAAAATAATTTTAAGTAAATTTATTTAAAAAAAATCTTCACCTTCTCAAGATATTTGTACTCAAGATGGAATTATAGAAAATTTTTTGCCACTGAAAATTATGGGCTGAGATAGAATTTTATAGAAAAACAATGACAGTAACATTTGTGATGGATGGATGATATCAGAAAGGGTTCAATCAGAGAAGCGGGATCAGTACAAGATATATATTTAGGGATTTATTGCAAGGAACTGGTTTATGTGACTGTGGGGGCTGGCTATGCATGTCCACCATCCATAGGACAGGCCATTAATAAATGCAGTCTGGAAGCGCTGTCCACAGTTCAGTTGGAATGTCTTCTTTGGGAAAGACTCAGCTCTGTTCAACTGATTGACTCATGTCCAGTGAGATAATTTAGCATTATCTCCCTTGCTTAAAGTCAACTGATTACACTTTAATGACATCTACAAAATATCTTCCCAGAAACAACCAGGTTATTTGGTTGAATAATGGAAGTATTACCCATCCAATTTGGCACATCAAGAGACCATTACATTCATATACTCTTCAGTTTACTTTGAGTGATTTCCTTCCCTTCACCCATCGTTTAGTGCTTTTTAATGTTTTGTTTAGTTTTGATTTAGACTTCTATAATTCTATGATGTGTTGATTTAAAATACAGGATTTTTTTCCCCAGAAAAGCTTATTTTTCCCAATTAAGAACAATTGTTGAAAGCCTGCTTATTCCACTCATAATTCAGTGATATCACATGATTATTAACTTAGAACATCACTCAATCTCGACTGAAGCCTTATGTCCTGTCAGGCATTTTTTTTTTTTTGAGTGGGAGTCTCACTCTGTCACCCAGACTGGAGTGCAGTGGCTGCTCCCAGCCACTGCAGCCTCGACCTGCTGGGCTCTGGCGATCCATCCGCCTCAACCTTCTGAGTAGCCAGAATTATAGGCACGTGCTACCACGCCTGGCTAATTTTTGATTTATTGTGGAGATGAGGTCTCGCCAAGTTGCCCAGGTGGGTCTCGAACCCGCAGGCTCAGGCAATCCACTCACCTCAGCCTACCAAGCACGGGATTACAGGCTGAGCCACCCAGCCCGGCTCTGCCAGGCATTTTTAAGTTAAGCTAAATAGACAGTCATATCCTTCTTGAGCTTTGTAAGATGAAAAAGTTAGTTTAAATAAATACCTAAACTCAATAAATAAATACAATGCATCTCATGTTTTTACAAAAGACCATATGCATCTATCTGAAGAGTAAATGAAGACTTTTATTTATTGTATGTTCCTAGGATGCATCTTGAACTTACATTATGAGTGATTGTCTAAAATCCATTGACCAGGAGTGATGACTTATGCCTGTAATCCCAACACTTTGGGAGGCAGAGGTGAGAGAATTGCCTGAGTCCTCCTGTTAGAGACCAGCCTGGGCAACACGAAGAGACCTCATCTCTACAATAAAACTAAAAATTTAGCTAGGCGTGGTGGCACATGCCTGTAGTTCCAGCTACATGAAAGGCTGAGGTGGAAGGATCACCTGAGCCCAGCAGTTTGAGGCTGCGGTGGCCATGAGCAGCGTGCCACTGCACTCCAGCCTGGGTGACAGAGAGAGATGCTGACTCAAAAAAATAAAAAAAACAAAAAATAAAGAATAATCAGTCTTCAACCTTTAGTGAATATTTATAATATATAGAACTTGGCTCAAGAGACTTGGGAATTTACAGGCTAACTAGGAGAGAGAGATTATACTTATTGAAAGAAAAATATGAATGAATTCAGACACACGCAACAAATTCAAGTGCAGCTTTCCTGTGTCAGTAGAAGGCAACATTTGCAACATATTGGTAAGAGTTGAATAATATAATATTAAATAATGTAAACAGGCCCAGAGGAGTTTTGTTTGTTCATTTGACTGATTATTTTCATGTATAAAGCATGTCAACTTCATAACAATCATAAAGGGTATTTATTATAATACTTTTATACCTATTAGTGGTGAAAATCATCCAAGAATAGAAACTAAAAAAATCAGTGTCAGTTAACCATATAAAAAAATCAAGACAAATCTTGTACACCAGTAAAATTTGTTCCACATTATATTTGAGATCTGTGTGTCTCAAGGATTTTCTTATAAATTTGAGACATTCTCACTTAGCAGTTACACAATGGATTCTGTGGTTTATTTCAATTCAAATAAATACTATTTTTATTAAGCAATTACTGATGTGCAATACTTCACAACTTATATTCTGTTTCATATTTAATTTGATCCTTACACTCCCACTCCAAACACAGTCACCCACACCACTTGTACATAATTCTTTCGCCATATCTTCCATAAGTCTTTCCAATATTCTGTATGTCTTCCTTCTTAGATGCTGTCAACAACTAATTTCTTTCATGAGATATATACGATGAAGTCTCTGAATACCATTGTTCCATTTTACACTGTTTTATGGAATTTATATTTGCTATTAATTCTGCTTTTGGATTTTGCTTCATTTATATTTATATTTAAGTATATTTTCCTCATTTATCAAAATGCTTAATAAATGTTTTTGTGTTGGTGTTACAGAATTTAAATTGTTAGCTTATGTATTGCTTGTAGATATATTTAAACACTTTTGGGACAGGGATTGGATTTCTTGTGTACTGGGTAATTCAGTTTATAAAATTCAAGTATAAGAATGAAGACAACAATAATGATTAATACTAGTCTTTATGTACAGAGGGAAAAGGAAACTATCTGGAGTGATAAAAACATCTGATTTGTTTATAGTGTGGGTTATATGTATGTAAGTATGTGTCAAAACTCATCAAACATTACATTTGAATTTTTGTCTTTTACCACATGTATGAAGAGGGGCCCCAAAACCCTGGAATTATCTTTTGGAGGGTGGACCCCTTGTAATACAGGCTTTTCCCACAAGGTGAGTGTTCTAGGAACAGTGTACCAGCTAACATTGTTGTGAGAGGCTGCATTCCACTTTAGTAAATTTTTTTTTTGTGGCAAACAGGTGAGCCCTTCTTCCACCATGACAATGCATCTGCTCACACTGCGCTGAGTGTTCAGCAGTTTTGGGTCCCAAACGGCATGACTCCCGTGTCCCATGCTCCCTATTCACCCAGTCTTGCTTGAACGACTATATTTGTTTCCCCAGATGAAAAAAAATCCTCAAAAGATTTTTTCACCGTTGTGGAAGAGGTGAAACAAAAATGAGAGAAGCACTAAAAGGCATCAAAATTGATGAGCCCCAAAACTGTTTTGAGCAGCAGAAAAAGCAACTCAGTAGGTATATTGCATCAAACAGAGAGTACTTTGAAAGTGACTGCAGTTGAAACATGTAAGAATAAATATACAATTAAAAAAAATTAATTTTGTTTTTTGGATGCCTCCCTTCATAAATTTTGTCTTAGTAAAAACTTTGCAATTATAAAAGAGTGGAATGTCAGAAGTGTTAGGTAGAGAAGGAGGAAAATCTTATCCAAATCTGTGTTATTGAGCTGTTCCCAACCTTGCCATGGACCAATTTTAGAGAAACACTGGAAAGAGATTTTTAGATTTAAGTGATATGGCTTTTCAGTTCTTCAGTCTCCCATGCAGCAAGGTATTTGTTATACCCTAAATTTTGACTTGTTACCAGCAGTTATATCAAGAGGCACTCTTTGAGGCCAGGAGTTTGAGATCAGTCTGGGCAACATATGAGAATCCAGTTTCCACAAAAACCAAAACAACGACAACAAAAAATTAGCTAGGCATAGAGGCATACACGCTACTCTGGAGACTGAAGTGGAGAATCACTTGAGCCCACGTGTTTGAGTCTGCAGTGAGTCATGATTGTGCCACTGATCTCTCACCTGGACAATAGAGCCAGAGCCTATCTCAAGAGAGAAAAAAAAAAAAAGAAACACTTTGAATAGAGGAAATGTATCCAAGATATGACAGAGGACTGAAAACTGGGTCCACTAGTTTTTATTTGGGGAATATATTTATTTCATAAGTAGCATTTTTTAGAAGTATGATATCTGCTTATAATATCTGCATATAAAATCTAGTGAAATAAATATTTATAATTAGTAAATATCTTTATACAATATTATTTTCTTATATTTGAAGATATTTTTATTAATGGGCAAAATTAGGGTAGAGAAATGCTTGCTAGAAACATTTATAGCTAGAAGACATCATTTATCTTTATTCTTCTTTCTAGAATACCTTCTTCTCATTTTGCCTTCTGGCTAACTCTTAATCATTCTTAAAGACACAGAAAATATTACTTTTCCTATAAATAGCCTAGATTTCTTCAACATAGCCACATTTTCTTTGCTCCCAAAGAATCCACTCATCTCTTTAACAGAACATTTCATATTGTAGTGTAATTATCTTGGCCACGTTTCCTTCCTCAATTAAACAGTAAATTCTCAAAGTGTACTATATTTTGCTCACATTATTATGCTTGACGCAGAATAGGTACTTTAAAATATTTGTTGAATAAATCTTAATTAAAACATATTAAGAGTGATTTTTTTATATTTTTTCCATCAACCAACATGAACCAAAATAAAATGGTACATTTTAATGATAAAGTTTGATATAAAAGGAGAAAGTAGATGTTTGTCTTGGATCAGATTATAAAAGAGCTATTGATTGACGATTCAGTCCAAACACATTTATTTTTCATGATATAAATATATCCTGCAAAAATGTCATTTTCTTTCCCTGCCATTCCCCTCCCAGAACAAAATAACCAGGAGATGAAATTCATAGCAAGATAGAAACCCTCACAAATCTTTGTGAGCCTAACAAAAAAAGCAAGAGATGAAACTCAAATATGATTATATGAACAAATTCTGACTGCTCTTTGGATTATAAGACCCTTTCCAATTTATTGTTGTATTCTTTTTTTTTTAAGGTAGGATTTATTGAGAAGATAGAAAAGCTCCCACAGTGGGAGGGAACAGTAAATAGTCCTTGAGTTAATAAATATATGTATATAAATTGGGGATTATATTTGAGATTCTTAATGTTGGCTTGTTTCATGATCTTCTTTCCAATGTTTAATGATGTGTAAATTAACATAATATCTATATGACTGTCAATTCTACCACTAGTCTGCAAGATTCACAAAGGCCAGGACTATGCTTAGCTAATCAGTGGCTATCTAGTACTCAATGGTGTTCATTAACTATTTCTTTAATACTATTAAATATCCAAGTCCTAGGAATTTGTGGAATAGGGTTATGCTTTGGGGAAAAAATTTACTTATATCTTTTAATGTGGTTATTTAAATTGCACTCTAATAATGATTGAATTAATTTGAGCCCGTTAGGTGATTCATTTGACATATTGAGGCAAGGATAATAAAGCTTTAAGTAAAACATTTTGATATTTAAGTGACAAATAAAGCATAATGTTTATGAGTGCAGTCTATAACTGAATGTTAAAAATTTGGAAGTTGGGGATTAACATAATTTATCCAGAAAAAGATGGATGTGCATAGTCCTATGCTTAATACACTCTTATGGTTGAATTAAAGAAAGTCATCTATTCAATGGCAAAGGTTTACATTAAGAATTGCAAAGACCTCTTTTGAATTTTCTTTTTGCAAAACGTAGCCCCCCCAAAATCACAAATATTACCTTGATGAGTGTCCAAGTATTTTTTTTTTTACATTTGAAGAAAGGAGCCATGAATATACTTAACTTTCCTCTAATACAGATGCCATGGATGAATGTTATATACAACTCTTACAGTTATATATTCTTTTAACAAGTTTCTCTTGTCAACTCTGCTTTTAACCTTCATTAGAAAATAAGCGAACTTGCTGGGTGTGGTGTGGTTCACGCCTATAATCTCACTACTTTGAGAAGGTCAAGGTGGGAGGTTTGCTTGAGTCCAGGAATTCAAGACCAGACTGGGCAAAATATTGAGAACGTGTCTGTACAAAAAGAAAAAAAAATTAGCCAGGCAAAGTGGTGTGCACCTGTAGTCTTAGCTACTTGGGAGTCTGAGGTAGAAGACTTATCTGAACCCAGGAGGTGGAGGCTGCAGTGAGCTGTGATTGCACCACTGCACTCCAGCTTGAGCAACAGAGTGAGTACCCAACTCACAGAAAATAAATAAATAAATAAATGAACTCTATTTTAGTCTATCTCTTTGCATCTTAGGAGGAAAGGAGAATGTCATCTGTCATCTAGCTGTACTTTTTAAGTCAATAAACAGAAATATGTTGAAGATAATTTAATATATTTGCCACCACATAGTCTGGGAACTCAGAGCAATGAAATCTGTTGAATTTAAAGAATAAATTTCATCTATAAAAATGAAGTTAATTCTTTTATGAAAAGTTCAAGAGCAATCAGCTTTTGATACTGCAAATCTTGTATGCTGAGAGTAGAAACACGATTTTGGGGATGGCTTTGGCTCATCTATTGTCAAGAGGTTAATTTCCTCAGTTTAAAAAAGTGCATGTCTCCATGTTCCATAATGTACACATTACTCTATATTAGTATTATCCAATATGACTTTCTGTGATGATGGAAATGTTCTATATTCTATGCTAGCACTACATGTGAGTACTTGCTATGTTGCCAGTGTGACAGAACTGAATTCTTTACTTTGTGTTAATTTAAATTTAAATAGCCACATATGATTGATGACTACCATGTTGGAACAGCACAGCTCTAGAAAGTCCATTATTATTTTTTTTAATTTTCAATTTTAAAGATGTAGGATACAATTGTGGTATACAAATGTTCATTATGCAAGTACCCTTGTTGATGAGGACCCTCCTCCCCGCCGGTAGTTTCCCACTACTGCCAATCTGTCAGTAATTTTTGTAATTATCTCTCTGTGCACAGAGTTTTGGAATTTTTCCAACACTATGATTTTATGGAGGTCTTTTATTGTGTTGGAAATTCAGTAGGTCTTTTCAGTCTGGACACTCATGCCCAGGTCTGAAAAATCCATTTCCTCTCTAGGTGTTTTTTCCCCTGTCTTCCTGAAAGTCTCTTATGTAGATGTTGATCCCTAATTTCTTATGTATTTTGTAATTTTTTTTTCTTCTAGTTTCTGAGGAATCTCTTCATTTTATTTTCTAACTTTTTTTTTTGAATTTTCCATCCCTGATGTCATGTTTTCAAATTCTTTGAGTTCTTTTATCTTATCAAAATGCTTTTTTAAAAAAATAACATTCTATTTTTAGGTTAAGAATATTTTGTTTTATATCTTTGAAAGATTATTTAGAGTTTTGAGAAATTTCCTTCTGCTACTTGCATTTCTCTGTTATTTCCTTAATTATTTTGTTTGGCCTTTGTGTTACATGTTAAGAATTGATTAGAAGCTGGAGTGTGTGTGTGTGTGTGTGTGTGTGTGTGTGTGTGTGTGTGTGTGTTGGAGAAAGCTTCTCAGATGATGGGTCTTACTGTAGGGTGATCAGACTGGGTCATTTGTTGGAGAAGCCTTCAACAGTTAGTATTTGTATGTCTTCTCTTTTGGCCCTGTTAGCTTCCCAGAAAAAGATTTTATTCTCACCCTTACTTCCTAACTCAATCTTTCTGGCAGGCAAATTTGAGTCTTCAGTCTGGGTGGAAGTGGAGCATTTATCTGACTGGGTGGGGTAAAAAATAGAATTTGGAAGATGAACTGCTACTTATGTGGACATTTAGCCTTTTTGTGTTCATTCCTAAGTGCAACTTCACTTTCAGAGGTACACGAAACTTCTAATTTCTGTGCTTTTATGGGTTTCCTTCAACTCAGATGGTTTTACTGCTGGTTTTTCTCTGCTGCCAGTTCAGGTCCTGGCTTCCTCTAGTCTTCCAAGTTAGTTACCACTCATTTGTCATCTTTCTAGCTTCCAAAACTTGGCTGCTGCCACACCTTCTCTTCTTCTATTTGTCTTGTAAATTTGTACTTTAAAAAAATCCTTTGCCACCATTTTAGTGCAGTTTCAGGAGGGAATAGAGGGAAACACATCTTCAGCCTACCACGTTTTCCTCCTACACTTGCCATTATCAACCAGTCACCTCTGTAAATTATCTCATCAAAAATCCCTGTCTAGGTTTGAACCACATCGAGTCTGGATTTTGCTCATAACTTCCCAGCTCCCTACCTACAATTTTGTTCCATTCCTTTTCATTTTATTACACGGTCTTTCTCAGGTGTTTGTAATATGCTTCTTCTTTTATGCTATCTTTAGGGTCTTGCAATTGACTTAAAAAGCAAAATTCTACCTAGTGAGCCCAAACTATAAATCTATGCTTCTTCTGGATGCTTTGGTTTCTTGTCATCAAACAAAGAAACAAAAAAAACAAGATTACTGCAGTAGCCTAGAGAGTAAGATTGTGGCCTCTCCCCTCTCATTATCTATTCTAAATAGTATTTATACACAAATACAATTAGCTTTTGTAATTCTATCACTAAAATTGTGTTTATCTATCATGAAATGGCTAACCAAAACTTGTTCATTTAAGCATTCAGTTAAGCATTTCGGAAATCAGGGCTGCAGAATAAATTATCTCCATTGACTAGTTTTCTGCTCTGAATAGAATTTAAGTAGATTTAGCAAACTAGTGCAACCTCTTTGGAAGACAGTGTGGCGATTTCTGAAAGAACTAGAAATTGACCTTGCATATGACCCAGCAATTCCCCTTTTGGGAATATACCTGGAGGAACTGAAATCATTCTGCAAAAAAGATGCCTGCACACATATGTTTTTAGCAGCTCTCTGTTCACAATAGCAAAAACGTGGAACCAACTATGTTGCCCATCAAGCTGGACTGGATTAAAAAAAAAAGTGGCACATATACACAATGGAATATTATGCAGCCATAAAGAAGGAAAAACATATGGACTTCGTAGCAACTTGGATGGATTTAGAGTCGATCATACTCAGTGATCTATCACAGAAAGAACAGGGTACCATATGTTTTCACTCATAAATGGACCTTGAAAAATTATTATAATACTATAATAAAGGAGTTGGCAGTAGTGGGAAACTGTCAGGGGAGGGAGGTGGGATTGGCAGTTGAGGAAAACTGCTAGGGGAAGGAGGGGTATACCTCATCAACCAGAGTACCTGCATAATCAATGTTTGTATACCTAACCCTGAATTGTATCCCACATATTTATAATAAAAAAATAAATTAAGCAGATGTATTAATAACTAAGTGCTTTAAATAAATGAGTCAAATCTGTTTACATTTTTACCCTTTAATTTACTTTATATTTATTTAAGGAGTAATAAATTCATATCAAATGTGAAACAGCTATCTGTAGTTGGGAGGATAATTTAAAAGCAATGTACAGATTTAAGACTTCCTGAAGCCCAAATTCAGTATGCTCAAATCATTATTTATAGGCAGTATATTCAGAATAGCAACATATGTTACAAATTAGTTATATTTTTGTCATGTATAGATTTTGCTGCATGTAAAATTACATTTAAACTTTTCCAAAATAAAATGAATGATTATATGAAATGTATTCTAGTTCAATCTTGTCAAAGTAGACACAAACATTATTTACTAAATACTTGGTAGTAACTATTCTGAAAATCCGTTTTCTGTATTGCACATGCACTCAGCATTCTCAACCTCAAAAGGCTATAATAGTCTCCTAAGGTAGAGTTAAAGTTTAATCAGTCTTTGTTGATAACATGCATTGATGGAGAGTGGTCTGACCTGCTCAACTTGCTTTTAATGACATACCACTGAGAATAGACTTGGTGCAGCCAGACGTCACCAGTTTCACGAAGTGCTGGATGAACACTGGCAGGTTCCCCTATTCACTCGCCACCTGTGCTTTAGAGGGCATGCACTTGAATAGTGCTTAAATCCTTTCAACAAGGTCTATGTTGACATCTGTGGAGTTTAAATTTATCATAAATTTCAAAGCAGTGTAATTATATGTCCTTATATAGCCTGGGATTTTGATTTTAAATGATTTCCAGAGATTTATTCTAGCAATTATACTTAGAGAAAAAAATTAGTTTCGTCTGACTACTGTTTATTTTTCTGACATATTATCATTTAACCAGGCTTGAAAATTAGGAGAAAAAATCTTGACTAATAAATACTGAGGAAACATAGACAACAACAGCCACAACAAAGTATATTACTATAGAAGAAACATAAATGAGTGTAAAGGTCTTGGCTTCTAGTTTATCATAAATTGCTTCTTGTTCCACAGATTATAAAGTGACTTTTACAAGACTGTCTAAACAAAGAGACGTTGGTCATTTTTTTCTTATTGCTAATTTTCACACAAGATTATGTTTAAATTTTGAAAAGAATCTGCTTAGGGTAACCCCCCTGGGTCCCCTCCCACTGTGGGAGCTTTTCTGTCCTCTCAATAAATCCTACTAAAAAAAAGAATCCACTTAATTTATATAATTTTCAAATATTCTTTAGAAGCCCATGTCAACATTTCCACGATGATTTCTTGAGAATATAGAGATGCCCATAAGATTTGTTTAATGTCAGTACATGTGCCCATCAATGCATCAACAAAACAAAGAATAACACCCACTGAGCACTACTTTGTACCAAGTGATGGAAGTCTCTAAGGGAAACCAAGAAGTAGCTCCATCCTCAACAAGATTCTGCACAAATTAAAACCTAGGCATAAGAGAAGGAGTAAAGTTGCCTCAGCTCCAGGGCACATCTTGCTTCCAGGTTTGCTCCCAAGAGGAAGAGGCAAGGAATGCTTGGCTTAGTCTTACTAAATGTACCAATCTGATAAGTCACTCCACCTGAAACTGACTGGGTAATGGTGTGTAGAAAGCCTGGACGACTTAAGGACACTTTCCATAAAACCAAGCATTGTGGGTGCATAATTTGCCAATTTAACCCCATTTTAGTTATATATAATGAGCATCCACTTCATGCTTGTTGTGTGATCTCTTTCTGGGGGACCAGTAAAGAGCCATCCTCTTGGTATTTCTAAAAGTTTTGCCACACATATTGTAGGGGTTTGAAAACATTCTTCTCTATTGGTATTGTTTTCCCCATCTGTGACAGAAAACTTACAGCAATCTTTAGAGGATCCAAAGCCTTCATCAGAGTCTCTGAAGACTATGTGATGGCACAAAGTTAGTAATCACTCTCCTCTAGGGATGACTGTAGCTTCCTGACCTTTTGCTTGGTGTTTACACACAACAGCCTGGTATTTCTGATGACACTGACTGTTCCCCGATTGATTTGCTACTATCATCTCATATAAGTGTCTTGAAATTAGTCTATCTCTATCCCACTTTCATCACTCATCCAAAATACCCCACAGATCTCTGATGTCTGCCCTGTACATTGACAAAAGTGCTGTGTCCTGGTTGGACCTTGTTGGAGTTCGATTTTCTAACAGAAAAATGTGTGTGGATGCCTTCTTCAAGTCCTTGGTAATTTTCTGCTAAATCCTCCTTTTAGGGTGCTAGCCCTTTAACTCTAAGCAGACTCTACATATTTGGGTTCTTCAATTTAATGGGACTATCGGTGGGGAGTGAGGATGTAAGGAAAGGTTGACCTATAGGTGAAGCCATTTTGCATGAGTTTTTCACTCAAAAAGTATTTCTTGGGCACTGCTATGTGACAGCCACTGCTGTAGGCCATGGGGCGTTAAGAAGAATAAAATATGACGCTCATATTCAGTTTGGGAAGAAAGTGGATTATTGGCATTATCTAATTTTTTATGTTCTCATATGGGCCAAAATAAAAACCATCATATGTTTTTACTGAATAGAGAAAACAAGAAATGAAAAACTGGAACTGTTCCAACACTTAAAAAATGATTTGATCTATGGAGTCTCAACAATGATAAAATTCCCCAAACTAGAGTCTGAAAATCTCATTTCACCTTAAGGGAACCACAATATTAGTAACTAATAGACTTCAACTGAAATAAGTGTTCTCAGGATTATAGGGGTTGGTGCAAATTATATCCCTTTTTAAAAACAACATGAGTAAGACTGCTCCCTTTCTGTATCTCCTTGTGATGTCTTTCTTAAGCAAGGGATGTGTGTGGAAGGTCTTCTCCAAGTCCTTGGCAACTTTCTTCTAAATCCTTCTTTTATGGTGCTAGCTCCTTGACCCTAAGCAAACTGTACATTTGGGATCTTCAATCTAATGGGATTCAACCTAATGGGTAGGAATTTAGGATAGGGTGGCCATTAAATTACCATTTTGTTTCCCAGCATTCTTCATGAGTTGGAACATAAGCCCATGCTCACTTTATTGACCCTCCTAACCTTCTTTACCCACAATAAAATTATTTTCAACTTCAAGATTTTTACTCACTGTGTCATCATCTGGGAACCTTAAACACTGGCCATCCTTAAATCTCTACCATGTCATTACATAGCTTCTGCCATTTTTAGCCATTTTATGTTATGAGGGCATTAAATAGCACAACATAATCTCTACAAATGAGATAAATAAAATTTATCCAGCATCACTTTTGAGCAAGTAATGTTGGCCAGAAATTGTGCAAGATGCTGGGGACAGATGGTGAACCAAGTAAACATGGCTCCTGTAGTTGTGAAACTTTGTCTAGTGGAATACATATTAAGCCTAACAAAAGAAATGCACAGAGTACTAAAAAAATGCAGCCCTGTGACCAAATTTATGTTGGCGGATCAGTCAGGATACTTCTGAAGAAATGATGTGTTGTTTGTGATCTGAATGATAGTAAGACACCATCTGCCTTGACAAGGAAACATAACAAGAAAATTGCCTTGAATATACTCATGGAACATGTCTTTCTAGGAAGTCAAATATGAAAGTACTGTTTTTTATGAAGACCTTCTTCAACATTACATAATAGAAAAGTCCTTAATCTTTAAAGTGGTACAAAATGATAACTTTAATTAAAGTGATAATGGAAGGATTAATAATCGCTTACATTTTGTTACCAAAATAATTTAATGCCATCTGCAGCTATCATTAACCCCACTGCAGACTTCAGATCATATCATGAGTAAGAAAAGCATCTCTCTGTTACACTGATGTTGCTTGATTGAAGGCGTTTATGGTCTTTGAAGTGTACCTATCTTTGTCTTATCTCTGCCAGAAATATCTGTGCATTGTACCCCAATTTTTCAGAGCCTTTATATTTTATGTGTGAGAATAAAATATGGCAAGTGGCCTATTTTAGCATTCTGATCATTTCCCCAATATACAGTAGCTCACAACAACCTAAAAAATTAGTAACAATGAGGTAGCTGTCAGATATCTGAACTCCTAGGGGTAATGACATACCAGCCATCATGACTTGAGCTGAGTACCAGCATTTTGGGGTGCGAGTTGGGTAGTAAATAAAATGACTCTAGTGTGGAAGAAAGGATAGATGCAATATTCCTCACAAATAAATTCTCATCCCAAGGCCTGCTTGTTCTTGCATTTCATTCAAAAGCCACCAAAAAGTCACCACATTCTCACTCTCTAGTTTACTTTTGCCTTACATGTCTATCTTTCATTTGGTCTCATTTTTTTTCAAGTGTCTCCATGGCTTTGAAAGTAGATTCCTTTACCTTGATTTTGATATTTTGAAATATCGTCAAATGTTGTGATTCTCGAAAATATGTACTAACATTTATAGCATAATATGTAATTATCAATGTATTAAACAGAATATATGGATTTGGATTCAGTTTGGGAAATTTTTAATCTTCTTTTTTGAGTTTAATAGTACTTGGAAAATACATAAGCTTCTGATTTAAACTGTTGAATTAGAGGTTATATTTTAAAAAACATATTATTTATTTACTATTGAAAATGGCATTAAATTGTAGTTCTTAGCAACATGAAATTTGGAATCAAATCGATCTGGGTTCAAAGAAATGAGAATTAGTATCCCCACCTTGTTACTGTATAATGATAACCAACTCAAACACCCTCTCAACATTTACAGACATTGGGGCCAGAGCACAAATGAAGACCCACATCTGCTACGTTTAAATATTTAAAAATGAGATATGATACTAACAAACTATTAAGTTAAAAAATGTTCTCTATGCTCTGCCTTCACAAATGCATCTTCACAGTGATAATATTTTAAAAACTAACATGTAAACCTATGTTTTGTGCTTGACTAAACACTGACAAAATACCAGACAACTTAGTTTATTATTATATTTGTGGAAATTCTGCTGATAGTTCAGTGAGGTTTAGATGAATAATAAAATAAATACATACAAGTTTATAATGACAATTGATTCCATAAAATTAATTTTTGTAAATTTTTAGCAAAAATCACTATGTTGTTGAAATTAAAATCTGTATGTACTCTAAATTGTGTTCCATTATCAGTAATGATCTAAGGAGTAAAACACAAAACATATTTCTAGAAAAAGAATGCATACTTATGTATATTTTCACAAAATATGTTTCATTTAGGTTTTTAGGGAAGCTATTTTTTTTAAAGAGCCAAATATATCTTTTATAATTCAAAATTAGACTCAAATTGTAATTACTATTAAGTGCTTGAGTCAAAATTCTTAAGTATAACAGGTTTAACTTTTTTTGAACAGGGCAACCCCCTTGGGCTCCCTTCCACTCTGGGAGCTTTTCTGTCCTCTCAATAAATCCTGCTTTCCCACAAAAAAATTTTTTTGAACATTATAATTACATCTTAATAAAAATTTGTACAAATAAAACATCTGTTAAATACCATGTGCAATACCAATGTTCAGTGCTGTCCAGATGAAAATGTGTAGAATAAGTGGTGTATTGGAGTATTAGTGTATACGTCCACCTTGCTCAGCAATGTCACATTGGCAACTTGAAATCAGTATTTCAAGGTTAGTAGAAATATTTATTTATTTATTTTAGTTTTTTTTATTTTAAAATTGTGGGGTACAATTCAGGGTTAGGTATACAAATATTCAATGTGCAGGTACCCTTGTTGATGAGGTGTGCCCCCTCTTCCCCAGGCAGTTTTCCACTACCACCAATTCCACCCCCCCCCCCACACCCCTACGGTTTCCCACTACTGTCAATACTTTTCTTATAGTATTATGATAGGTGTTCATGGTCTGCTTATGACTGAGAACATGTGATACTCAGTTATTTGTTTCTGTGAAAGATCACTTAGTATTATAGACTTTAAGTCCATCCAGGTTGCTGTGAAGTTCATGATTTTGTTCTTCTTTATGGATGCATAATATTCCACTGTGTATGTACCACATTTTTTTATCCAGTCCTCTTTTGATGGGCAACACGGCTGGTTCCATGTTTTTGCTATTGTGAACACTGCTGCGACAAATATACGTGTGCAAGTATCTTTTTTATAGAGTGATTTGAGTTCTTCCAGGTATATTCCCAGTAGGGGGATTGCAGGGTCATATAGAAGGTCGATTTTTAGAACTTTTAGGAATTGCCACACTGTATTCCACAGAGGTTGTACTAGTTTACACTCCCACCAACTGTGTAGAAGTGTTCCCTTTTTGCTACATCCTCTCCAGCATCTGTTATTTTTTGTTATTGATGATGGCCATTCTGACTGGAGTTAGGTAGTATCTCAGTGTAGTTTTAATTTGCATTTCTTTGATGACTGGTAAGTCTGAACATTTTTCATGTATATGTTGTCTGCTTGTATGTCTTCTTTTGAGAACTGTCTATTCATATCTTTTGCCCATTTTGTAATGGGGCTCTATTTTTTTTTCTTTTCAGCACATTTGAGTTCCTTGTAGATGCTAGATGTTAGGTCTTTGTCAGTCATAGAGTTAGCAAATATTTTTTCCCAGTCTGTGGGCTGTCTCCTTGCTCTCTTGATGGTTTCTTTGGCTTTGCAGAAACTTGTCAGTTTGATAAGGTCCCGCTTGTCTATCCTACCTCTTATGGCATGGGCACTTGGGGTTTTGATTAGGAATTGGTTGCCAGTTCCAATTTCCATAAGACTGTCTCCTGCCTTTTCTGAGGTTCTTGTAATGTGAGGTTTTACGTTTAGGTCTCTGATCCATTTAGAGTTGATTTTTGTGTATGATAATAGGTAGGGGTCCTATTTCAATCTTCTGCATGTGGTCAGCCAGTTTTCCCAGCACCATTTACTGAATAGGTTCTCCTCTCCCCAGTGGTTGGTGGTAGAGGCTTTGTAGAAGATGAATTGGTTGAGAAATTGAGGTTTTGCTTCTGGAATCTCAATTCTATTCCATTGTTCCATATGCCTGTTCTTGTACCAACACCAGGCTGTTTTGATTATTGTAGCTTTATCAAAAAGTTTAAAGTCTGGGAGTGTGATACCTCCTGTTTCTGCTTTTTTTTTTTTTTTTTGCTGAGGATTGTTTTGGCTATTTGTGGTTTTGGATGTTTCCATATGAATTCCTGTATTGTTGTTAGAAATATTTAAATTACAAAAATCAGTCAACACTGCAGTTCAGAGACTTTTTCCCTAGAGAGCTGGCTGTTAAGTATTTGCCAGCATGCCATGAGTATTGTGTTTCATTCAAGAGAATCCTGTGATGTGATCAGAATTTTTCAGAAAGAAGTGGTCAATTGAATCAAATGCTGCTGGAAGGTTGAATGTGATGAGGGACAACAAGATCTATAAATGTGTCATTGATGAGATTCTTCATTTTTTAACAAGAGAGTTTCATTGGAGAGATCCAGAGGAAAGGCAGACTGGTCTGTTTGAAAACAATGGAAAATGAAAATAATGGAAAATGAAGATGAGATAAATATTTCAACAAATGAGGAAAGAAGAAGAAAATTGGAATGGTGCATGGAGGGCTATAGTTCATTTAAGGTGACCCATCACTGACAAAATATATTATTTCCCATTAATAAAAATTAAACACTCAGGTTACTTAAAAAATAAATGTTCATCATAATCAATGTCATAAAATCTGATGGGAATAGCTTCTCATAGCATAAATGCAGCTGTTACTTAAATTCAAAAAGACCTAGAAGGCTGTGAAATGTTCAGAATATTTATATAAAATTAAACATTGTTTCAAAGCACAAAGATAGGTTTGTCTTAGCTGAAATTGAGTTGCACAGCTCTTTAAGTATATGTTTGTGAGGATATATATTAAAGGGATGGATTTGGAACTGACTATTGACAACTAGTAGTGTCTATACAAAGTAAAAACTGAACCAGTATCTCAGCAATAATGTCAAATATTATTATTAGCAATAATAATATGCTTGAAGTTCTAAAATAATTAAGATTATGAAGATAATAATTAACTTTTGTTGAGACTTATTATTGCCTGGAATTGTGACAAGCACATGTGTTATCTCATTTTTTTCTTCATAGAATCATCTCCAAAGAAGTATGAGAAGGAACTGTTAACTCTCCCCACTTTATGGGTGATTAGATCATTTAAATAATTTCATTAGGTTCGTAGAAATGAAGTTTAAACTCCAGCAATTGTACTGATTCCAAATGGTTCTGAAAGCATAGTCTGGGCTTTTATTTTTCCAGATCAAGGAAATGGCTATGATTTTTTCTTCTTGTCATCCTGTCACTTGACAGCATAGTGTTTTTGTACATCAAGTGCTTAACAAAGTTATGTTGTACTGAATAAATCAGTTCAGTGATTTCAGTGATAGGGCCTGCCTCAATCTTTAAAATTATTTTCATAGAAAATACAGGATTTATATAGTATTAATCCTAAGTATCAATGTCAACATTCAGAAAAAAATCTGAATGAAATTCTAAGTCTTTAAGAATATTGCTATTATAACCTACCTGGGCACTCTGCCTAAAGTCTGAGTTCCAACTCTATCATTCTTGTCTGATTATTACTGCCTTCTAGCAAAGTTGCATTGCTAGAGGCTTATCTTCTCAAATGTAATCCATTGGCAAGTGATATTTTTAAAAGAAGACTTGACATTACTTGAAACCAAAGACAAAAAGGTAATCTTAATGAGTTTAAAAGAAAGTCTGGCTAAGAACACTATTGATACAGTGTCTGTGAGGTCACTCATGTATTCATGGCATTCATGTGTATTAATTTCCAATGTGACTTCTACTATTAAGTGAAAAAAGATAAGTATAACTGTTTTATCCAAAGCTTTTTCCACAAGTAAAAAGACTCCAAGATTAATTTTTTGAAAAACTGTGGGGGAATGAATAGGAAATATGAAGAAAGAAATCAGTTAGACAGGCTCCAATGGTTCATAAGTTAAGTTTGGCACATTATTTATTACAGTATTTACTCCTGAAGTCAAATAAATTTTAGTTGTGGCTTATATGGCCATGTATCCTTGTTATAAAAGGATGACTTGGGTCTTTTATGAGTTCATAGAATGAAGATAGTACCCATGAAACCTTCAAGGTAAAGCTTGGACTACATCAGCGAAATTTACATTTGTGGAACTTTTAAGCCAGTTACCACTAACATATGCTGTTTCATTTCATTTAACATTGTTCTATGGAACCCACAGATGTAATAGTTGGAAAAAATATGGGTGTTCATTTTAGTTACAAGGAGTCCTGGTTAATATAGGAAAGGGTTCTTAAGTCACTTCATTACCATTGACAAACCTATAGATTAACCATCTTTTAAGTCCAGTGCCTAATTATGATTTAATAGTTAGAACCTTGATAGGTGCCAAGGCAATTTGGTGTGAAAGAATATTCTTTTCCACAAATGGCACTGGGATAACTAGATAAAATTGAACTCCTACCTCATACCATCTATAAAAATTAACTCATAATCAATTAAAAGCTCAAATGTATAAACTAAAACTATAAAACTTTTAGAAGAAAATATAGATATAAATATTTGTGACCTTGGATTAGGCAATAGTTTCTTATATATGACATCAAAGTACAAGTAAAAAAAAAATTTAAAAATAAATAAACTTAACATCAATATTAAATTTTCTGTGTTTCAAAGGACACCAACAAGAAAGTAAAAAGATAGCCCACAAATGTGAGAAAATATTCACTAATCACATATCTGATAAGAAACTGGTATCTCTAATAAATACAGATAATTCTAACAACTGGGTAATAAAAAGGCAAACAACCCAATTTAAAAATGAGCAAAATATATGAATAGAATTTTCTACAAAGAGCATATGCAAATGACTTTATGTATTTCAAAAGCAGAAGCTCAACATCATTAGCCTTCAGATAAATGCAAATTAAAATCAGAATGAGCTATAACTCCACAGCCAGTAGGATGGCTATAATAAAAAAGTCATATACAAGAATCAACACCTGAGGAGGTTTCACTGCAATTTTAGGAGGACTTGGATTACTGTCCTGGGGAGGACACAGCTCCTGTCCATAGCCTTGACCAATGTCAGTGTGACTGCTCCCAGACATTTATTCTACACAGATTTCTTTAAAAATTTATTGTTTGAGATCCAAGATGACTATCAAGGAGTAGCCCACCTGTGGCTCTCTCTCACTGAGTGGAACAGAGAGAACAGACCCAGCCACTGGTAAACTCAAGCAGCTTGAGAAGTTTTGGATAGAGGAAATACCCTGCACCCTGTAGAGGACTCTTAGAATGCATAGGGACCAAGGAGAGAGTCTGGGTGGCTGACGTGCGAGCCAGGGGCCCCCATTCCTACTAGGTGCCAAGTTTGCATAGAATCTGCCCTGCCTTGTGTGTAAGAAGGGGTGAGTGCTCTTGATATGGTCTGGGTTGACTCCCCTCCTCACAGCTGTGCATGGGTCACTGATCTCACATGGGAGGAGATTTGGTTAGGATACAGTGGCATGCTGCTGATGCCCACATGGAGCTGATAACCCACCTGTGCCCAGAATGCCTACCACCATACTCTCAATTTCTGAGAGTATGTTCCCTGCCATCAGTGCCTGGTTGCCAGTTCCCAGGCCAGAAGAGCTTGTCTGCTGGTTGCACTCACTTGATACTCACTGCCAGAGTCTGGTGACCAACTTTTTCCACCAAACCAGGAATGTTTCCTTGTCAGGCTCACATGCCCAGAGAGTAGGTCCTTCTGTGAAAGAAACTCTGCTGTTTTTAAGCACTGAGTATGGCCTTTAACAGTGAGGGGAGATGAGCAAGACACCTGGAGATTCTGTTTCCCATTGGGAGGGTTTCTGGACTGTGAATGACACCAAAACTCCTACAGTGCTCCCAGCAATCAGGGGTTCATCCCCCCACCCAATCCCCACATAAAGCAGCCTGGCTGGTCTGACCACAGGAAAAACTCTGCAATAGAAAGTCACCTTGAGTTGAGAACACTGCCCAACAAGAGTGGCAGAACAGAAATAAATGTCCTTCATCTCCCTGTGTGAACTACTTAGAATGATAGAAAAGGCCCTAGGACAGCAGGACAATATCTTGCTACAAGACAACAAAACTAAAGAATAATAATAAAAAGAGAAGAGTTATTCTTCACAGATAAGGAAGAACTAGTGGAAAAATTCTGACAGCCCTCAAAACCTTAAAGAAGCATCACCTACAAAAGCAACTGTCAGTCCCCAAACAATGAAAACCACACAGAATAACATACCCCTGATTACAGACATAGAATTCAGATATTGGTTGGTGAAAACAGTTAAGGAAAATCAGAAGTTGGAAGCAAAGATCACCTAGACAACAAAGGTCATGCAGTGAGTAAAAGCTGAGCTGGCCAAAATGAGAAGGGTCCATTCAGAAATCCTGAAAATGAAGAACTCCCTCCTGGAACTTCAAAGCATGATTACAGACTATGAAGCAGAATTGATCAGGTAGAGGAAGGAATCTCAGAGTATGAAGATAAAAATATTGAACTAATCCTGACTGATAGATATAAGGAGAAAAGGCTCAAAAGGAAGGAGCAAAGACTGAGAGAAGTGTGGGACTATGCAAAGAAGCCAAATCTACATTTGACTGGTATCCCTGAAATAAAAAGGGAAACTGAGAGCACTCTGAAACAAACCTCCCATGAGGTCTTCTAAGAAAATTTTCCATATCTTGCTAGAGAGGTGACCATCTAAATGCTAGAAATTCACAGAACCCATGAAAGGTATTACATGAGAAGACTATCCCCAAGACATATAGTAATCCATCGCCACAAGGTAAGCATGAAATAAAAAATACTAAAGAATGCTAGAGAAAAGGGTTAGGCTACCTACTGGGGAAGATGCATCAGAATTGCTGTAGACTTAGTAGAAACCCTACAAGCCAGAAGGGACTTGAGTCCCATCCTTAATGTTCTCAAAGATAAGCAATTCCAGTCAAGAATTTCCTACCCCACCAAGCTAAGCTTTATTGGTGATGGAGAATTAAAAGCCTTCTCAGTTATTCAGTCTCTAAGATAATATGCCACTTCCAGGCCAGACCTTCAGGAGATGCTTAAAGTTTTGAGCACTGAAACAAAAGAATGGCTATACCTACTGCAAAAGGACAGGCAGGCACAAAGCTAACAGAGTGTACAGATCATCTACAAAATTGTATATACACATATGGAGGAAGCAATGGAACCTCTTATAAACCTTATGACAAAGATAAACCCTCACATATCAATAATGAACTTGAATGTGAATGGACTGGAAACACCACTAAAAAGGCATAGAGTAGAAAACTGGATAAAGAAACATAGTCCAATATTCTGCTGCCTCCAGGAAACTCATCTCACTGCCAAGGAAACCCATAGACTTAAGGTAAAGGGCTGGGAAATAATCGTTCAGGCAAATAGAAAGCAAAAAGGAGTAGAGCAGGGATAACTATTCTTATATCAGACAAATCAGACTTCAGACTAATAAAAGTTAAAAAGGATATGGAAGGACACTACATAATGATAAAAGGTTCAATTCACCAGCAAAAAAAATCCATTCTAAATATACATAATTATATATATACCGAATGCAGGAGCACACTGTTTTATAAAACAATTGCTTTGTAAACTAGAGAGTACATACACACTTACTCAATCATAGTTAGAGACTTTAATACTTCACTAACAGTCCTAGACAGATCATTGAGGCAAAAAATTAGCAAGGGTATCCAGAACCTTAACTTGGCACTTGACCAATTGGAATTAATAGACAGCTACAGAACACTCCACTCAGAACAATAAGAGCCAGCTATGACAAACCTGCAGCCAACACTATGCTTAATGGGCAGCCCTCAATGGGCAGAAGTTGGAAGCATTCCCCCCAAGAACCAGAACAAGACAAGGATGCCCACTTTTACCCCCCTCCTCACCCTGTTCAACATAATGCTGGAAGTTCTAGCCAGAGCAATCAAACAAGAAAAGGAAATCAGGGGCATCCAAATAGAAAAAGAGGAATGAAGTTACTCTTCTTTGTGGCTGATATGATTCCATATCTAGAAACTCTTA
>CAUYQG010168165.1:0-19365 GCA_963574415.1 Tarsius wallacei | reverse complement strand
TAAAGCTGACAGAGCCATGGATTATATTATTGAAGTCAAAAAATCTTCCTTTGTACTTAAAACGGTTTAGTTGGAATTTCGGTCATCTACAACTGAAGAATTCCTGGCTGTCCTGCTGTTTCACCGTGTTAACACCCCATCAGCATCAGTGCTACTTAGTGGATAATTGAATAAAAGAGTGAATGACAGTGAACACATGTGCCCACCCCCCCAGATAACTCTTGTTGAGCACCCAAGGGTGACAGACAAGGGCTCTGGGAGGACCTGGCAGATGGAAGGCTAAGGACTGGTGATCTCCAGTGGTCACCATGCACGGGAATTCACAGAGGGGCTGGTCTGCAGTGGGGACTCCAGACAAGCAGACAGCAGGTGCAAAGACCCTTGGGCTGGCAGGGAGAGGAGGTGGGCAGGGTAGAGCCCGAGTGTCCTGGTGAAGGGGCGTGTCTGTGCCAGGGTTCAGCCAGGGAAATGGCCACTGCAGGTGCTGGAGCCAGGCAGGGACAGTGCAGAGATCAGCTTGGAAAAGCTGAGAAGACAGAGGCTTGTGAGGCACAGACCAGCCGGCCTGGCATCCTGTCACTGGCCCAGGGGGACCAGGAAAAAGGGTGAGGTCCCTGAATTCAGGGGCCACAGATGGGACTGGAGCCAAGGGGGAGACGCAACCCCTGCAGAGACTGGACCCAGGCAGGGGGTGCCCTGGGCTCTCTTGCCCCCACTCTCCACCACAGCTTACCTGGGACATGCAGGCCTCAGGGGTCAGCCCAGGGATGCAGAGGAGGGGAGTGAAGGGGACTGAGAGCAAACAGGTCCAGGGCAGACGCGATGTCCCTCCAGAAAAGCCCACTGAGTCCTAGAGATGCCTGGGAGCCCCTCACAGTCCCTCCTGGTGAGAGAGGCATGCAGCCCCCAGAAAAGCAGCCTTGCTCACTAGGGCAACAGAAATGTACGTACATCGAGGCTCCACATCGTCTAGTTCAGACGTAAACAATGAGGCCTCATAGAATCATCATCCTGAGTGCAGCACCCCACAGGCTTACCATCTGCCAACGTGATTTCCTTCCTTTGAAATATATTAGTGGACAGCCTTGGTCTGGGTGTAAATCGGTGTTTACAGCTGGATTGTGGGCAGAGGCTGATGTCCCCATCTCTGAGTCCCATCCCCTGCTGCTGTACAAGTGACATAGGTCACATCGTACCTACCTGGGTCCCAGCACGTGGCCTGCCCCATGCCCTGTGGAGGGCAAAGGTGCCGCTGGCAGCAAACACCTGGCCCAGATCCCATGCCAGCCACCAGCAGCCCCACCTGAAAGGCCATTGGCACTGGATCCATATCGACCTGCAGCTGTGGGAGGCGGAGCCCTGCAACCCTCCCAGAGGCTGGAACACGACCATGTCATCTGGCCTGGGACCATGAAGGCTCATTACAGGACCCATCCTCCAGTCTCTGAGGCCACAGCCGCGAAAGTCCAATTTCAGTTTCCAGGCCCAGTGGAGGGTGAGGAACCGGACACTGGCAGACTCAGCTCCTTCCTGCAGGTGGAGGGACACAGGGAGGATAGGCTTTGGGGGCAAAGTCACCCAACCCACACTTGGTGTCTCTGTGTTCCTGTGTCTAAGGGAGCATTTCTGGGTCTGCATACGTGTGTGCACGTGTGTCTAGTTTCCCCGCAGGTATGTGTCTGTGTCTTTTCAAGGCGTGCTGTCGGTGTGTCTTGTGTCTGTGGACACACAATGGCCTCCTCCCCCTGCCCCCAGTCCGGTAGCAGGACGGATATGAAAGGATGAATCACGTCCCTCCCAGGGCTTCACGTCCCTCCCAGGACCCTCATCCGGGTCCTTCACTGTGACAACAGAAGCCACCCCTCCAGCAGGACCAGCGAAGGAGCACCCAGCTCCCCAAGTGCCCTGTGCATGCAAACCCCCGGGGAGTTGGGGGGCTTGACAGGTGAGGGTACTGATTCACAGGCCTGGCTGGGGTGAGACTAAGCGTCTCCGGTCACTCCTGGGGCACCGACTACCCAGGTAGGCTGTGTGGACATCGGGATGGGCCTCGTGGCCGGTGCCTCGTCCAGTCCACCCCAGGAGCCCCAGGAAGGCCACTCAGTCAGACCCTCAGCTTGGCCTGGGAGGGGACATCACCTCCTGTCCCACCCTCGAAGCCAAGGTCTTCTCCTGCTGCACCTGTAGCTGGACCCACCTTGCCTCTGGCGTTTCTGGGGCGGAGGCTCACGGGAGGCTTCTGATTGGTGGGGCAGGGTCACATGACAGGGCCTAGGTCACATGATAGGGCCCGTGCAAGGGACGCTGGGAAACCGGGCTGGTTTCATCTGTGGAGCTGGAGCCACCGAATGGGAAGTATGTCTGGGCAGGGGCTCCCAAGAGCAGCCGAGGCTACAGTGTCCCCGGCAGCTGTCCCCGAGCCTGGCCGAGACCCTCAGCCCCTCCTCGGTGCCTCGGCGGCCCCTTCCCCCGCAGCCAGGCTGCCCCCTCGGGTCTGTAACGTTCTCCTCCCTCCGTCCAACCTCGCTAAGCCGCCCTCCCCAAGAGGCTTTCCTGGCCTCCCCATCCAGGGGCCCCGCCCGACCCGTCATTTCGGAACTTGGCACGGAACCCACGGCGGAGTTCGGAGGAAATGGCCGGATGACTAGCTGCCGCCGCCCCTTCACGTGGCGATTCAGACACGTCTCTCCAGGGCCAGACCCGCCACCCGAGCCCAGCAGAGCTGCCTGCAGGGCTCCTCCCCAAAGGATTGTTCTGGGAGATGCAGTCCACTCTGTCAAGAGCGTGTGTGCGTGTGTGTGTCCGTGTCTCCTCCGGGTCTGACTGAAACGCTTTTCTCTGCAGCCCAGGCAGAGTCCTCCCTGGCCCTGGCATCTGACAACCGTCGGCTGTGGACGGTCCCACGCTGGACTTTTCCACGTACGGCCCTTCCTGGGCTCTGTCCTCCACTGACGCAGATGCCCAGCGGGAAGGAAGCCCCGGTGGGCTCTGCCTTCCTCTGTCTGAAGCAGGTTGAGGACACGTTTTTCTGCATTGTCTTGGCAAACCTTCTCTCCATGCTCAAGCAATGAGCCCAACAGTTCAGGCGAAGAAGGAAGGCCAAGGCCAGTCCTACCGGGTATACCAGCCCCAGCTACAGCCTGTGGTGATTGCCTGAGTCCCTCCCTGCAGCCCCTCAGGACCTGCGTCCACATCTCCTGCCTTGGTGGAGACCTTAGCTGGTGTCCCCAGGGGGTACCCTGGCTCTGGTTGCTGTGTCCAGGGCGTGAGGCCCCCTGGACACGTGCGATGAGTGGACCCGATGTGAAGAACCTGGACAGAGTGGAAGAGATGCAGGCCGGGCCATGTGACCACCTGGGGCCATCCCTGGTGCTGGGGCCTCCTGAGTGCTCCCATTGCCCACACAGACACTCACTCCCTTGGTGGGGATGGGTAAAGTGAGTCAAGTCTCAGGAACGTGGGGGTTGGGAGGGGTGGGTTGGGAAGAGAGAAGAGGGTGCATCACCCATGTGAGTGGAAAGTAAATTTGGAAGCTGATTCAGCCAAGGGGAGGGAAGCCAGAGATGGGGAGAGGGGGCAGAGGGCAGAGCTGTCAGGTGATGGAGGAGTCAGAGGTCACTCAGAGTTGACCCTGAGAAGGAGCTGAAGGTCAAAGCATAAAGGACAAAAAAATCTCCATTCCCAAAAGTAAGAACTCTTTCTTCCTGCTTATGAGTTTCGTGTCAGAATAGCTGTCTCTTTAGCTGGTTGTTAAGCTGAATAAACTTGGGTAAAGTGGAGAATCATTTAAAAAATAAGATCAACACGTCCTGGAATCATTTCAGTGTAAAGTATGGAAATGTACAGCTAACTGCTTGCCAATATTTTCAGTGTAGGTTTCCTAACAAGATCTCACTTTCTCTTACATCAACCATGGCCATAGTATTTAGTACCCAGCAGTTACAGTTTTAGGCTTTTTGATCTTGTGTTTGAGTAAAACAACTCAACCTACCATCCCGGTACAAAACCCTCCCATGTATTTACTCAGTTGTCTCAACTATGCTTCAAGAGTTATTTTTAGTTTCATTATTAAGCAAAGCTGCTTCTTTCAACTGGGGTTTCATAAAAATAACAACCCAATTTTGCCTTCTTACCTCATTGACTTAAGATGCTTTAGTAAAACTCCTGAATTCAGTAACAAACAGTTGGCATAAGCAGTTTGGCATCAGACACACTGACTCCTGGTAGGAACAGATACGGCTGGCAATGGAGCAGGGTAGAGCTCACACGTGGGCAACATGCCCTGGGCTGTGGTCAGCGAGTATAGAGGGAACAGAAAGAGGGGGTTCACTATGAAGACATTGCCCAAGGAACCATCTACTAAGTTGTATATGGCACCCAATGGGATCCTGCCACACTCATGTGATATTACTAAATCCAAATGTATATGCTCAGAAACACACACGGGGGAGAGGGGATGTAATTCAAACTGGATCATTCAAGTTGAGGAGCCCAAACCCCCAAATGGAGAGAAATTGAGGGGTGGGGATCTGCTGGCCCTTCTGTCTCTCCGAGGGATGAACATCTCACCATTCGGAGGATGATCCCAATGTTTAAAATTCGGTTTTTCATTCCAAATGACTGTACAAAAAAGGAAACGACTTCATCTGATACTGAACAGCAAGCAAAACGGCTCCAGTGCTGGATAAGCTGCGACGCTCAAGGCCCTGTATTTAAACCTGACCCTGAGTGGTGCTGGCTCCGCCCACTGTCAGGATTGTTACAGCTCCCGCATGTTTGCATGTTACGTGTCACCCCTGCGCCATTCCAGGACCGGATATTAAGGACGCAGCTCCAAGTGGAACCAGACCTGTGTGGGACTCCCAGCTCTCCCCATCATGGGTTGTGTGTCCTCTGTCAACTCTGGAACCCCTCTCTGCTTCAGTTTCCTCATTAGTAAAATGTGGATGGTAACAGTGTCGTCAGGACCCTTGAGATCTCAGCATCTGGCATTTTCAGTGACTGAAAGAATGAGAATTCAGAAGAGGTCCTTGCCAGCTTGCACATGTTAACCGTCTGCTTGTTGCCTGACATCCCTTGTTCCCAGAACATAATCATAAACTGCTGATGTGCTGTTTCTTTGTCAAGTAGGAGGAGGTAACTTCAGGGTCATGGAAGAATTCTGCAGAAGGAATGAGTGCCTTGAAGGACAGTAAGACCAGCTGCCACTGCCCAGAAGTCTGGCTGCTCAGGGTCTACCTGAGACAAAAACACACAAGCTCCCCTCGGTTCCTGAAGCCCCTTGCTTCTCTCCAGCTGTGTGCACATGCCCTGCCACTCCTTTCTGCTGAGGTGGGTTTGAGAGGCCTTGCCCTCCCACCTTCTTGCTTTGGCCAGTTCGAATAAACCTTTCTCATTTCCAAGCACCAGCATGTCTGTGTTTGGCTTCAGCTGCCCATGAGGTACATGTGCCTGAATTGGGGCTTCTGCAATAGTGTCTGCCTCAGTGGGCAAGGATTAGATGAGATGATTTATCTAAGGCCTTTAGCACAAGGCCTGCACACGAAAGGTGTGCAGTGAATGCTGTGGTTGTTGGTCTCCTGCTCGCAAGATGGACTCTGTGGTAAAGGATGCAGGAATGATGCCTCCTTTTTCGCACCTGGGTTTGTGAAGGAAGCACTGCATTGGAAGCTCTTATCACGCGCCCGTCTTCCTCGTTACTAAGCTCCTGGACTCCCATTTCTTCACAGTAAACACACACCTTTATTCCTCTCCTGGTTGCATCAACCTATTTCTCGTCACCTCAGTCCTAATGCCTAAACCTAAACATTAGAAGAACAGGAGGCAAAAGGACCTTGTATTTTTTTTTTCTTCTAGATTAAAATGCGTGCTCTGATCACACATGATCTTGCTTTGCACACGTGTGTGGGTTAATAACATTTTGCCAGAACATCTGCTTCAGTTTGCCAGTCCCATTTCCTCTGCCTACCAGCTGGAAGGAGAGTCTCCTGAGTTTTCAGTCAACTCACTTTAGGTGATTTTAATCTATACCTGAGTGAGAGTTGGAATTGCTCAGCCTTCACTAGTGTTCTTGCAGGCTTTCATGTCGGCCATTGCCAGGTTTTTCCCCCTCCCCTTTACCTTCTCTTCCCCAGACTCTCTCCTGCAAAGCAAACTTGACTGACCCCAAGTGCAAGGAGACATCCCTCTAGGTTCTCTGTCTTAGCTCAGGTTGCTGCAACAAAATACCACAGACCAGCAAGGTAAGCAATGGACATTTATTCCTCACGGTTCTAGAGGCTGGAAGTCCTGATCTTGGAGGATCAGGTTCTGATGAGAGCAGGGTCAGGTTCTGATGAGGGTTCCCATCTGGGTTTTTGCAGTGTTCTTATGCAGTGGAAAGGGGACAGGCATCCATCTCATTCATGAAGGCCCACTCTCACAACCCAGTCACCTCACAAAGGCCCCACCTCCTAACACCATCATCAACTTGGTGGTTAGGATTTCAATGTATGAATTGGGAGAGGGACCCCAACACTCAGTCCACTGTAGAATCCAATTCATAATGTTGGGGCAAAGTCCAAATAACCCCCCTCCTGGAATTCAGAAGGTGCAGGTTTCATCCCATTGCCAGCTCCTGTCTCTGTCCCCAATCTCTGACATGTGAGTTGACTGGCAGGACTCAGTCATCTCACTGATGCTCACACCCAGCTCCCAGGGGGTGGGAGGGGTGGGGGCTACAACACACAGTAAAGATCAGTTGGAAGAATGAGGTCTGGCCAGGTGCGGTGGCTCGGCCTATAATCCCAGCACTTCGTGAGGCCGAGGCAAGAGGATTGCCTGAGACTGGGGGTTGAAGACCAGCCTGGGCAACTTGGTGAGACCTCATCTCTACAATAAATCACACAAAAAACTAGCCAGGCATGGTGGCGTGCATCTGTAGTTCCAGCTACTTGGAAGGTTGAGATGAAAGCATCGCCTAAGCCCAGCAGGTGGAGGCTGTGGTGGCTGTGAGTGTGCCACTGCACTCCAGCCTGGGCGACAAGAGTGCAACTCCAACCTAAAAAAAAAAAAGAAGAATGATGTCTGGAAAGCATGGGAGGGAGCCAAGCTCCCAAGAACATTCAGCCACATCCTTGTTGTGGACACAGACTGGTGCCCAGGTTCTATATCATCACAAGAACTCAACGTGGCTCTTCAGGGGAAGCTGTCACCTGCCAGAGGTCATAGACACCATTCTGGGACCTACACTAGAGCTGGTACAGCTGGTGATGACAAGGAAAGTTGAGAGAAATTGCCCAACTACTGCATAAATCACAGGGTGTGATTCAGACCTGCCAATAAGAGAAAAAAATGACCACCTCCAGAGAACCTTTAGAAAGTACACAAAGATCGCAGCAAGCAAAGAGCAGTTTCCTTAACAAAATCAATCTTTCAATGGGTTATTTCATAGTCAGGATACAAAAAGCACAAACATGACAGTCTCAACAGGAAATAGAGTCACTTCAGCGGACCACACACGTTCCAGCCTGTTTCTGTCCAGCCACCTCTGGGAAGTTAATCTGCTGACCCTCTGCCAGGTCTGCTGAGCAGATGGCAGTGTGGGCGCTCTGCCGCGTAGGTGATTTTTTTCTTGGTAACAGTGGCTGGGCTGATTCTCCCTGTTCTGCCCTTCAGGACACTGGTCACCATGGCCAACGTCCTGGGGGCAGCTGGACACCCCTCCTCACCACATCCTGGCCCACTCTCCATCCCAAGGTTGGCTCCCCCAGTACCTGGCACACACATGGCCTCAGGGGAGCTGCCGTCCTTCTCTGCAAGTTGAAAGTCGGCTTCTTTTTCCTTCCAGAGTCGTCCACATTGGATTCACACTGCTGTCCTACCACATTCCCATACACGGGGTGGCTCAGACAACTCTAACACGCTGTCCTATGGCTCTGCAGGTCAGAAGTCTGCCGTGGGGCTCCTGGGCTGAGATCAAGGCATCAGCAGGCTGTGTGCCTTTCCAGAGACTCTCAGCGAGGACTGCTTGCTGACTCACTGGGCCTGCTGGCAGATTCAGCTGCTCGTGTTGCAGGACTGGGGTCCCTGTTCCCTGTGGGCTGAGGCCTTCCCAACTCCTAGGGCCATGTGCATGCCTTGACTCAGGCCACTCCTCCACCTTCAAAGCCAGCCATAGGTTGAGTCTCTCAAACCTGGAATCCCTCCTCCTAGCTCCTCTGACCCAGCTGGGAAAGCTTATCCTATTGTGAGGACTCATGTGACTGCCTGCACAGGGCTCACCTGGACAACCCAAGACGCGCTCCCTGTCTCAAGGTCCATCCCTTAATCACATCTGCAAAGCCCCTTTCCCATGGGAGGCAACATATTCATTCCAGACATCAGGGTGTGGATGTATCAGGGGGCCATTACACTGCCAAGCACATCATCGTGGCCTGGAACCAAGGTTCTCCTGACTCTTTCCCTACACAGGACATTGTCCTGTCATGTGCTCACTGCTTCAAAGTCAACCCTTCTCAAGGTTAAAAACAGTCTCACAATTTCTGAAGATCCCTTCAGTGAGTCTGAATGAGGCAATGTAGAGTTGGAATCCTCGGGACATCCTCGGGCATGTGGTTACAGTATAAACAGAGCAGGTGGGGTGAGCTGGTGAGGCTGCCTCCCAAAGGGGGGAGGGCAGTGTCCCCTGCTTGGCACAAGGCCAGGGCTGCCATGTGGGAATGGAGCCCAGCATAACCAGAGTCCCAAATGTCCAAGAAAATCGGGATTCAGGCAAAACCTTTGTCTTTAATTTCAGTGTGTTTGGCACTGATCAAATACCTGGGGTCACAGCAGCATGTGGTCTCCAGTCTGCAGTCTCTGCTGGGGAAACCTACTTACCAGCCCAGCCTCGCACCTCCTCCACAGGCCTCCAGGTCAGATATGATCTTGGTGACCATTCACTTCACACCCGCACACCAGGGTCCAGTCCTGGGCAGAAGGCTCCCTCCTGCCTCCTCTCCAGCCTCTCTTGCGGCCCCACCCTCCCCCACCTCCCATCTCCCCACAGAAGTCCCTAGCACCCCACCATGTTTACTCACTGAGCCTTGGCCCCATGGGTCCCCACCCCTGGAATGTCCTCTCCCCTTATCACCCGGTGAATCTCCCTTTGTGGAGAGCCCCTCCTCTGTGAAGGCTTCCTTGACTTCTCCAGGGGACTCTGGGCGTCTTCCTCTGGGTCAGCCCCTTCCCCATAACAGACCTGTCACCGTGCACGATGGCTGTCCACAGTTTCAATGAAGAAACAGTTAGTTACCACCTACTGTATGCCAACGCTTCTCAGTCCTGAAGACACAGCAGCGAGCGAGTGAGGCAGGTGGGCTCTGCCCTCATGGAGATGGTGATGCGAGCCAGCTGTGAAGGGAACCCACTAGGTGAGTGATGAAGGGTGCTAGGAGCAATTGCTGGGTGAGCTCACCCGAGAACAGGAAGGCTAGAAGAAAAAGGGGCCGCAGAGATGGACTCCCAGGCTCGTCACCTTCCAACTCCTGCCTACTGACTGATGCTTCTCTCCTTGTGCTAATTTCACCTTTGACACATTCCATTAGGGAAAGAATCGCAGCATTTCAGTCATCTGTTAACCAGAATACCTTTGACAGTTCTCATGCATGTACAAAAGTAAAGCTGAAGAAACCCATTTGCTGGTTAGAAGCACACCCTCTGTTAACTCACAAAGCATTGAAACAAATTGAACTAAATTCTGCAGTGTAGTCACCATCAGGTGGAACCCAAGCATGAAAAATTTAATTCCTAAGAGGAATCTTTTAATAAAGGCACGTGCAGTTCTAAATGAGGCAGCTAATGGAATTATTTGGGGCAGTGTCTGGGCATTTCACACACAAACAAATGGAACTCGTTGGAATTTATTTGAATACTCCATTGCCAAGAGATGGTAAAAAGAGATTTTCTAATGCTTAAGACAGGGTTGAAAAGACCCACAGAGTTTGGGGCTATGGAAATGACAACTAAATACTCCCAGCCATCACCCTGGGGCTGCCAGGGAAGAGTTTAGATTCTCAAGATTTTACTGGCATTTCCCTTATTCTGGAATGTTTTTCTTTGATAGAATTCCTGATTCTACAGCAGACCTGCCTTGATGTCTGGGGCCAAGCTGTAGACTTCTTCCATGGTTTCTCTCATCGTCTCACACCCCACACTTCAGTCATTAGTGGCAGACTGTTTCCGAGAGCATCTAATGCCAGCACTTTGTCACACAAGCAAGGATGTGGTTGCAGGAAAGTTTGTGGAGTAGCAGGATGTGTCTCAATCTTGGTGGTGGTTTCTTGGGTCTGTTCATGTGTTAAACCTCACCACTTTATCAAATTTACACACTGGAAATACGTGAAGATTATCGCATGGCAACTACCCTCAATAAAAAGGAGTCCCTCCCAAAAAAACCCAAAGGCTTCTTGTGGAAATTAGAATAAAATCTGAACCCCTTATGTCGGGCTGCAGCTCATGTGGCCTGGCCTTGCCATGTTGCTAATGAAGCATCTCCTCTCCACACTCCAGCCCTGTTCCCACCTCTGCTACTTTGTGTTTTTTTGTTATTATTTTTTGAGTCAGAGTCTCACTCTGTTACCCAGGCTGGAGTACGGTGGCATGCTCACAGCCACCACATCCCAAACCTGCTAGGCTCAGGCGATCCTTCTACCGCAACCTTCCAAGTAACCAGAACTACAGGTGTGCGCCACCACACCTGGCTAATTTTTTTGATGAATTGTAGAGACAAGGTTTTGCCAAGTTGCCCCAGCTGGTCTTGAGTCCCTTGGCTCAGGTAATCTCTCACCTCCACCTCCCAAAACGCTGGGATTACAGGCACGAGCCACCGCGCCTGGCCTACTTTCTTGCCATTCCCTCCTCCTGGAACACTTTCCCCCAAAACCTCAGCTTGACTGTGAACTCTTGGAGAGGCATTCCCTGACAACTCAATCTAAATTAGCACACATGCACGCACAAACACCCACGCCTAGATGTACACCCCCACACTTACAGATACACACCCCTATAAATGCAGACACACACATACGATCTACAAGTCCACACACAAACCGCATGCTGACACCTACACATCTGCACATGAACACACATCTACACACTTACACAGACTTCCCACAGAACCACCCGCCTCTGCCACCGGTCAGTGTCCACATTGATATATTAACATGAGTGATGTAAGGTGCACACTCCCTGCCTGGCGGGATCACAGGAAAATCTGCCCTGCAGACCCTGAGGGACAGGCCTCGGGGTGATGTGTGGCAACACCCAACACTGGTGAGAGCTCACTGTGTGTCAGGGTAGCAGGTGCTCATATGCCCGCCCGGCATCACTATCCTCAGAGCACGTCACCACCTAGAATTTCTATGACCCTGTTACCTGTTCGTTGTTGGCTTCTTCCACAGGAGCATTAACTCAATCAGGAGGCATGTCTGACCTGTGCAGTGTCTAGCCACAGCTTCCAGAACTTTCCCTCGCATGTGGCAGGCACTTAATGAGAAACTGCTGGATGATGCAGCTTCATCTTCAACAAGAGCTCAGGGCCCAGCAATGATCCCCCACCCCAGGCTGGAAATGGCCCATCCCCATTTATCACCATCCGCACCGTCCCCATGACATGGGACTCCCTGTGTGCCCCTTTTCCAATTCTGTGTGTACCCACCAATCACAGTATCCTTGTGTTTAGTAGAGACCTGTCCTGTTTCCCTGTTAAATGCAAGACCATGGCCAACTCTGGAACTCAGTTTTTTCATCTATAAATAGGGGTAGCATCGTACCTGTCCCCTATGCCACGAGAGGATTCACTGAACTCAGGCATATGAGCACCTGGCACCCTGACATACACTGAGCTCTCACCAATGTTGCCACACATCACCCCAAAGTCTGTTCCTCAGGGTCTGTGGGCAGGTTTTCGTGTGATCACTCCAGGCAGGGAGTGTGCACCCTACCAGTGCTCAGTGGAAATCACTCAAGTTACTATATCAAGGTGGACACTGACCAGTGGCTGAGGCAGGGTGGTTCTGTGGGAAGCCTGAATGCAATTCTGAATATTTGTTTTATTTTCTTCTAAATTTACTTGTACAGTGTACATGTATTTAAACATGTATGTCCTCCTTTAAATGTATACAGTGCCAACAAATGTTTTAATATTTACTTTTCTGAGCATTTAACTTAAATAATTGTGTACCTACCTGCCGTCTCATAATGTGCAAGTATATTTAGAAGGAAAAAGGTCACAGATCCCCTTTGGGAATAATCACTTGCTTGTTGCAGCCCATTACTACACCCCACAGTGTGTATGATTCAGCCCTGGTGCTCAGTGTAGACTTTGCTGGAACTTTGTACCAGTTGTAGGAGATGAGAGAGTCCAATGATGAGCACCCTCCTCATCACGTGATCAAGAACACGGACCACCCACATCCCCAAGACCACCTCAGGTTAAAGGGTATCTCCAGATCCCTGCTTCATCCTTGAGGGCCAACAAGGAAAGAAGTCCTTTATGGCATCTCCCAGCCTGACATCCCCCAGCCCTGGAATCTCTGAGCTGTTGTCCACAGTTGGGCAACATTTTCCCAGTGAAGAAGGTGCCCCTGAGTGGCCAAGTCATTCCATTTGTTCATTTATTCAGCATGTTTTCTGATGTCCCAGGCTCTGTTGTTGATATCGAAAATATAAACCATCCCTGCCCTTAAATTCACAGTCTAGAGTGGAATACAGAAAAGATTTAAATAACTACTCTAAAAACACAGATTTGGAAACAATAATGGATATTAGGACAGAAAATTACAGGGAGTCTTGGGAACATATAACAAGGTTAGAAGAACTGACATGTGAAGAACATGCAATCAAAGGATATGGCATTCTAGACAGAGGTACCAGCAGGTGCCAAGGCCCCAAGATGGGAGGATACAGACCCTTTAGGTACAAAACGCTTTGTCATAGCAAGAGCTGACACTGACAGGGGACTCACTGTGTCCACACTTAGTTCTTGCTGATTTAAATTCCTCTCCCCATTTTTTTAATTATTTTTTTTGGATTGGAGTCTCACTCCGTCGCCCAGGCTGGAATGCAGTGGCATGCTCACGGCCACCCCAGCGTCGACCTGCTGGGCTCTGGGGATCCTTCCACCTCAGCCTTCCAAGTAGCCAGAAAGCATACAGGCACGCACTACCACATTCACCTAATTTCTTGATTTATTGTAGAGATAAGGTCTCACCATGTTGCCCAGGCTGGTCTCGAACCCACAGGCTCAGGCAATCCCCTCGCCTCAGCCCCCCGCCAAAGTGCTGGGATTACAGGCTTGAGCCACCACACCTGGCCTCCTCTCCCCATTTAATCCCCAGTCCAACCTTAGGAGTAAAGACAGCTTAATGAGCCCAGTACAACCACCATTCTCATAGTGTATATGAGAATACTGAGGCATGGACAGGTAAGTGATTTGCCTAAGGTTACACAGCTCATGAGTGGCAGGGCCAGGATTTGAACCAGGCCATCTGGCTCCCTCTATTGAGCATCTGTAGGATCTCTCAGTGTTATTTCAGCTCTAAGAGGAGATGGAATATGGTATACAAAGAACGAGGGGTGGGTAGAGCCAGAGAGAGATCATGAGGACCTGTAGACCACTATGTCTGTTGGGATCTTTTCCGTCATGAGCAGCAGCAAACTGAAACCAAACCAGCTGAAGGGAGAAGAGATCTTAATGGAGCACTTACCTGGAAAGTGGCTAGGTTTCAAGCCTGGCTTGATCCAGGAGCTCAAGTGACATCACCAGAGTTCACCTTCTCCTCTCCTTCTCTATGCTGGTTTTATTCTCAGAGTAGCTCTTGTCTGGCAACTCCAACCTTAACGCTCCCCAGTTCATGACTCAAAAGTCTCAACAAAGGCTTACCACCTTTCCTCAGCCATTCAAGCAGAAGGCCAAGGTTTCCTCTGGGCCCCAGAGTCCTGGCTTGAATCACATGCTCATTCCTATGCCCATCACTGTGGCCCGGATGGAAGCTCTGATTGGGCCAGGCCAGGATGCATGACCCAGTCCCTGGAGTTCATAGCAAAGTCACATCTGGAGTCCTGGGCTGGGGGAGAGGCTCCGTGGGGAATGGAGACCCAGATATGGAAGAACATGGAGGCTGAATGTCCAACCCTTGGGCCCACCCAGGACTTTAGCTAGTGAGGAGAGGTCAGCTGCAAGAAAAGGGTGTTCTCCAGATCACTGTTCAGCAAACACCATGGCTTTGGAAAGGAAAGAAGAAGGAAGGTTGGCTCAGGGAAACAGCAGTTCCAGGGGCCAGAGAGCTGGAGACTACCCCAGAAATTCACCTACATCTCACCCACCTTGCAGCCAGGCTTAAGTGGGGCAGAAGCCCCCAGAGCCCAAAGGGGAAGGTACTCTAAACTAGTGGTTCTCAAAGAAACTGCCCACTGAAGTCACCCGGGAGGCTCTGGAATGGCTGAATTCTGGCCTCGCCTTCAAATATCCTGGTGTAATTGGGCTGGGACACAGCTTAGAAATCAGGATTGTTAAATCTCCCCAGGTGACTCTTATGTGCAGCCAAGACTATAATCTAAAGAGTGAGTCATTCTATGCATGCACCAATGACGTCTCCATGCCTCAAACACCACCCAGGGATACCTCTCTGTTTTGTTATAATTCATCTCATTTCTATCCATCTAGTAAATTAAGAAAAAAAAACTGTTGGCCCCACTACCCCTTTAACTCTCTACTGATAACCTTTCAGATCCTCCTTGGGGCTTCTTCAGAGTAACAGGGAAGGAATCCGTGTCTGACCTGGAAGCCCCTTTTCCTTTTGCTGTGCTGACTTGCTTAAGAGATTTTGGGTGGCAGTGGGGCTGTGACTGGAACTGGGTCAGTCCTCACCTCTCTAAGGCTGGCCAGAGAGGAAGTGACTTAGGGAGATGATTAACTCTCTCCAAGGCAGACCTGAAGTGGAGCTTGCAGGGAAAGTCCCCACATGCATTTGACACAACTGATCTGAGTTGTCTGCTCCTCTTCTACCCATCTGTCCATCCATCATTTCATCAGGACCAGCTTTTGAGGGACATCCCTGAAGATACCTGTGAGGGAAACAGGTGAGGGGCCCGAAACTAGATGCATCCAGACCCATACCTCCCCAGAGAGAAGATGACTGAGCCTGAACTAACTGAGCCCAATTGTGACATAACCACATTTATTTAGAAATGACTAAGATTGAATGTTATGCAGTTATTTTTGAAGCAGCATTAGTTATAAGTTTCAGTTTTGCATGACTCAAAATTTGAACCTATCACATGTTTGAATGAATGGGAGGTGATTCTTGAAAATGTGTCTCTGCTCCGTGATGAGTCAGAACATCAGGTTGCTCACCTTTTCCAAGTTAAAGTAGGTGGAGAGGAAAGGCCAGGATGTGAGTCACTGAGGGGCCAGACCCACTAGTACCATGCTCTCAGATCCTGAAACTATGGATATATATACTAAGTGCTTAGCAATAGCCTGGCACTGCGGATATACACAAGTAGCACTTAGTGGCACTGGAAATGTCAATGGTAGGTGCTCAGTGGTTACCTGGCATTAATGGATGGTGCTTAGTGATGGCCTGATATTGTGAATGTACACAGTAGGTTTTCAGTGAGTGCCTGGCATTGTGCATGCACACAGTAGATGCTCAGTGACGATCTGATAGGTTCCTCTCCATACCTGACTGCTCACTAGATGGTGGTAAGGGGCACCCAATGCAAAGGACTCCTGAAATTCAACACAGATGACATACTCTCCACATAAGGAAGGGGTTCTAGAGAGACAACGCCAGCAGGGGAGGTCACCTGAGGAGGGGTCAGTGAACTAAGCGACAGCCCAATTCACAGAGACACTTACAAATCACATGCTCCATCACAGGTTACCTAATCGTGACCACCAACACTCACTGGGTGCCTACTCTATGCAGCCCCTCCTCTCAGTACAGTTGGCCCTCCATGTCCATGGGTTCCACACTTGCAGATTCAACCAACCTCAGATAGAAAATGTAGTTAAGCTTACAGTGGTTGCATCTGTACTGAACGTGTGCGGACTTCTTTCTTGTCATTCCAGAAACAATAGAGTAAGACAACCATTAACATAGCATTTACATTGTATTAGGTATTACAGGTAATCGAGAGATGATTTTAAGTACACATGGTTCCTAACTTAGCAATGGTTCCACTTACCACTTTTTGACTTTATGATGGGTTTATTGAGATGTAACCCTAGCATAAGTAGAAGAGCTTCTGAACTTACGATGGCTTGATTTATGATTTTTCAACTTTACCATGGGTTTATTGGAGATACTAAATGCATTTTACCTTTTGCTCACAATGGGTTTATCAGGACATAGCCCATCATAAGTTGAGGAACATCTATATACAGAAGTATATGCATGGGTTATATGCAAATACTGTGCCATTTTATGTAAGGGACTTGAGCATCTGCAGGCTTTTATATCCACAGGGAGTCCTAGAGTCAACCTCCTGCAGATACTGAGGGACATCTGTACTCTCTCACTAAACTGAGAGCAGCACAAGGTCAGTGACTGTGTCTGTCTTGAGTCACCAAGGATGCCCCATTGCCTCAGTGAACCTGGCCAAGAGTGGTTGAGCAAATCAAGTCCAATGAGTGAGTGAATAAATGTCTGAACCTATACAATTGGTTTTTTACAATTTTTACAACAGTGAAAACATTTTAACACTCAGTACTGGCTAGGCTGTGGTTAGGTGGGTACTGCCATTTCCTGCTGTGCAGGGCTTACTGGTCTCTTCTTGCTTGAGTGTGAGAGTTTACATGAGAACAGGATAAAAGTTCTCTGGCCCACCTACCCAATTTCCAGAATGTATCCACCATATTTGATGTAAGTAAAGATAGAAAAAGTTATAACATGAGGCCATTTGGAATAGCCTCCACTTTCAACAACATGACATTAAACAAAAACTCAGAAACTATATGAGATTCTCCGGTCCCCACATTAGATTTACCATCTGCAGGGAAGGGCCCAGAGATCTGCTTATTCTTAAAGACACCCTGGATAATTCTGATGTTCATCAAAGGAAGCCATCATTGTTAGAAGAGGACATTTAACAACTTGAAGAAAAAGGCATATCACATTATTCAACAAAAACACAGGCTACAATAAAGTGTGCATAAAATAAACCAGTTTTCTTTTTCTTTCTTTCTTTTTTTTTGTTTTGTTTTGTTTTGTTTTGAAAGCCGGATGTATTGAGAGGACAGAAAAGCTCCCAGTGCAGTGGGGACCCAGGGGGTTGCCCATGAGCCAGTTTCCATTTGTAAAAACTTGAATATACAAGGGGGGACCCAAAAAAACTGGATTTATTTTTGAAGAGTGGGCCTCTTGTAGTATAGGCTTCCCCTGCTAGGTAAGTGTTCTAGGAACCCACCTGCATCAGTGTACCAGACAGCATTGTTTTGAGAGGCTGCACTCAGCTTCAGTGAACTTTTGTTGGAGATTGTGTCAACACGTTTGCTCATTTCATGACAGGTGATTTACGAGCAACCTACCCACATCGTGCTGAGTGTTCAGCAGTTTTTGACCCAAAACGGCATGATCCCTGTGACCCACGATCCCTATTCACCTGATCTCACCCCAAGCAGCTTTTCTTTGCTTCGCCAGATGAAAAACGTCCTCAAAGGGAAATATTTTGCTGATGTAGAAGAGGTGAAACAAAAAATGGCAGAAGCACTGAAAGGCATCAAAATTGACAAGTTCAAGAACTTTCGAGCAGCAGAAAAAGTGTCTCATTAGGTTGTACTGCATCAAATGGAGAGTCCTTTGAAGGTGACTGAAGTTTAAACATGTAAGAATACACAATTTTTTACATACAAATTCCAGGGTTTTTTGCCCCCCCTCCACATTGTGTGTATACACACATGCACACTTACAGATAATCTGAAAATCCCTGAACCAAAATATCTCCACTGGTTCTTTCTGGGTGATACGTGTATGAGTGATTTTTGCCTTCCTTTGTTTATATGTAGACTATAAATTATTCTACAGTAAATATGTATTTTGTAATAAAGCTATTTTTTTAAAATAGCAAATGACCTTCCAGACAGTGACTGGCAACTGGATAGCAGGGAGTACATAGACCAGTTGGATAAAGAGCAGAACCCAAATGCTTGATGGTATACCCTGATTACAGTCATGGCAACTGATAAGAATTAGAAGCAAATTTAAAGAATAAATGCAGAAGGATGATGTTCACAGGCTGGTCATAAATTTGCTCACACGCCTATTTTTTACAATTAAAAAACAACAATAATAAATTATGCTGTTGGCATAAAGTTAAAACTTGATTCAGTTTTTAAAAAGCATGGAACTGTTTGCCTCTGGCAGCAGCAGCAATCTTTAAGCCAGCCGGGAAGACTACACAGGCACAAGCACAGGGTCCTGGGGCTATTTCACAGAAACCAGGTGATGCCCAGGCCAGTTCTTTGCAGAACAGTGGGGCAACGAGGAGAGGACTGAGGACTGTGAGCCCCAACCAAAGAGGGGCCAGCCCTCCCTTCCAGGTCCTACACCTTCCCCACCAGCACTTACAGAGGAATCTGCAGGAGCCAGAGGGAGGGCAGAACGAGGGGAAGAGAGTGGCCCCTTCTGATTTCATCAGACCCACTGTCTTGAAGAGTGCTAAGCAGCCTTGGGTACAACCTCTGATTTCTAAACCAGCATCAGAAGAGACAAGTGAAGCCAGTCTTAAACCAGCAACTGATAACCCACCTTCAGTTAGGAAAGCAGAAGTAAAACAGGATAAATCTGCAGTTGTTTGCTGGGCCTTTCATGTGCATCACCCACTGATGCCCAATGTCCTGTCTCACAGGTGCACGAAGACTGCTGTGAAATCAGGCTCACAGAGGCAGCCAGATGTGAGAGGTAATCTGTCACCTGTCACTCGAGGCTGAAGAGCAGTGGAGCAGCAACCAGGACTCACAGCCATAGCAGAGCCCTCCCTCCTCCATGGTCAAGTTCCCTCTGCTGACTACTTTTCCCTGGAGGCCACTCTTGCAGGTGAGGTGGGACAGAAAGTGTCCTGAGTTGGGCAGGGAGAACACCAGGGCTGGGGCCCAAGCAGGAAATCTAAGCCCCTGCAACTTCAGGTCTGGGACCCGCAGCACAGAATCCCCTGAGAGTCTGTCAGAAATGCAGAATCTCAGGCCCCATCCCAGACCTAGGAATCAGCAACTGCAATTTAACCAGCACCAGGGGACTCGAGCACACTACTCTGAAAAGCATGGGCTGAGCCCCCAGCCAGGAGGGAAGTGGCTCTCTCCAGTCAGCATCACCCAAAGATGTCAGGACATCACGTGGTATG
>CAUYQG010168163.1:0-15695 GCA_963574415.1 Tarsius wallacei | reverse complement strand
AATTATGGGGAGGGGAGGGGAGGGGGGATGGGATTAACGGTACTCAATATGTGTCTGGGGATGGGGAGACACCTCTTATCACCAAGGCTGTCTGAACAAAGCATATTTGTATACCTAATCCTTAACTGTACCCCACAATATGATAATAAAAAATACTGATTATTAAAAAAATTAAAAATAAAAAAAATAAAGAGAGTGGATCTCGGCTGGGCTAGGTGGCTCAGCATGTAATCCCAGCACTTTGGGGGCAAAGATGGGTGGATTGCCTGAGCCCACAGGTTCAAGACCCACCCGGGCAACTTGGAGAGACTTCGTATCTACAATAAATCAAAAACTTAGCCGGGCATGGTAGTGTGTGCTGTAGTTCTGGCTACTTGGAAGGCTGAGGCAGAAGCATTGCCGGAGCCCAACAGGTAAACACTGGGGTGGCTGTGAGTGTGCCACTGCACTCCAATCTGAGCGACAGAGTAAGACTCTAACTGAAAAAAAAAAAAAAATTGGCTCTCAACTATTATGTACTATCGAGAAAAACCTAAGCCTTAGTCAAAACTCAAATTTGCTGCAGTCATCCTGGGCAATAAACTCCTTAACCAATAACAATGACCTCTTAATTTTTGCTTACAGCCTTCCAGGGTTCTGGAACACTCTTAGATTGCAAAGGAAAGGAAAGATGAGAATTCCTGTGATTGGCAGGCAGTTGCAAGGCCTGGTGTCTCTCCACATAGTTAATCTTTTTTATATGACCTTTCTTCAAATTTCTTTACTTTTAAGTCACCAAGGCATTTCTCTGAAAAATCATGTGTTTCAAAAGGCCCCAAAGCAAGTGTAAAGGAGAGAATAAAATCATTTATCAAAATTGTATGAATTTGTAATTCATAATAGGCAAGAGGCAATTTAAAGAGACAGTTTTCTACCACTGATACTGCTGTCAAAATAAATGTGGGAAGGATAATTATAGTAATTAACAAAATAGTTAATTTTACTTTGTCATAAGGTTCAGTCTGATCTCTGATTAAGAGAAGATCAATACCGAAAGCTTTTCCTTCATAGCTAATGAGGATTATAAATTTAGACTGGGTATACATATTAGTTTCTTAACTATTGACATGCATTGGGAAAACAATGTATCAACATTCATAGGCTATAACTACAACTCTCATCTCTTTCCTTTCAACCCCCAGTCCATGGCTCTTTTACTTACTTCACAAAGAAACTTTACAATATTTTCTACTAAGCCAAATGCAAACATGTTAGGTCCCAGAATGTTTTCCAAATGAAGGTCTTAGCTTTCTCGCTGAAAAACAGCTTAAAGAGCTCCTAGGCTAGAGCGCCATTTGATTTTGATCATGGAAAGATCACATGATCCAGCAGCAAATGAAATTCCTCTAGCAAACAACCTTAGAAGTGATCACACCTTCCAAGTCAGAGTTTAATAATCATTCAACCAGTTGAGGACTTGTTTGACAATACTAACAAGCTTGGAGATGAGGGGATGTACATGTGAGCATATCTGTCTGTTGGGGAACTCTTAGTATCAGTTAAGTAGGCAGGGAGGGTCTAAAACCATTATAAATGGGGCAGAAGAAAATATACGTGCTGTATTTCTTTAATAATTGAAGCAACTTGATAACCTCATTCTTGGAGGCTTATAGTGTTCCTCATTAAATTTGACTGTGTTTATGAATATTTTGTGCCAAGTGTACCTTTAAAAAAGAAGAAGATAGATGAAAGACTTTAGTCATCAAAGCTTGGTGGGGTGGTGAGAAATGTGCCTTAGCTCTGGAGGTCCATTATCTTCCTCTGGTACCTTATCAAAATAGGCTGTGATTGAGTCTGCAGTTCATCACTGACTGGGTGGCCTTGAGCAAGGTCTACTTGTTCTCTTTCCTCTGTTTTCTTTTCAAGAATTGTGTTGGTAAGATGACCACTAGGTCATTGGCACTCTGACATTCGGTAAGTTTACAATCTTTACCCAGGCGGTGGTTAACTTAAGAAAGACAGAGACTTGACAGCTTTTCCCCATATAAAATGCTAAGCTTTCTAGTCAAGTGTATATACAACATTTGTTTGTATCAAAAGAAAATAAAGAAAACTTTAAAAATTACTGTATTAGTTAGCTTTTGCTGCATAACAAATCACATCAAAAACTGGCTTCAGACAATAAGGATTTACTATTTTTCATGACTTTACAGGTCAGCTGGCTGCTTGGCTAATTGGGGCCAGGCTCAGCATATTTTATCACAGCATACCCATTTGTTTGTGGTCAGCTGGTGAGTCGGCAGAGGACTGCTGGCTTAGAAGAGCCTTACTCACATGTGTGGCATTTGGCCGACTGTTAACTAGGGAGACAAAAATGACCAAGCCATGGGTCTCTCATTATTCACGAGGCTAGGTCAGACTTATTCCTTCTTGAGGTGTAGGCTCAGAACTGGCATGTTATCACTTTTGCCATGTTTTATTCGCCAGAACAAGTCACAAAGTCAGTCCAGATTCCAGGAGTGGAGGAATAAAGCTCTACTCTTGTTTGAAGGGGCTACAGGGTCTTAAGGCCAAGGTCATGGCTGCAGGGAGGGGTGAAGAATCCTGTTCATTTTTTAAATCAATCTGCCACAGTCACGAGTAATGCTTTGATGCCGTATGTAGGCTTGTCTTCAGTTGTGAGAACACAGTGATCAAGATCCAATCATCACCTTCAAAAAAAATCACACTTTAAAGTGAAGGAAATAACCAGACACAGCTAATTAAAATGCAATGTAATAAATATGACAGCAGAGAAGATAATACAGGACCTAGGCATAGGGCAACCCCTGTCCAAGAGACCAAGAGAAAGCTCCCCAGTGATAGTGACATTTGAGCCAGGTCTTGTTCAGGGCTCTATCCCAGTGCTTTACACAGTTCCTGGCTTACAGTAAGTACTCCTTAAATATTTGATAACTAAATAATGAAGCAGGAACAGTTGGCATAAAGAGAATGAAAAGAAGATCATCCCAAGGAGTAGAAACAGCATGAGGTATGAAAAAAAAGATTCCACGTCTCATCTCCAAGAACATTTGTTTCAACAAATATTTGCTAAAGGCTCATTATGTGTCTGACACTAGGGTAAGGAATAGGAACCCTTAAGGAAGTGGGAGAGAGAGAGTATACCTATATTTATGCTCTCGCCAGTGGGAAATAATATGCGTACCTCTTAGACCTACTTGCACAAACATCACCACAGCGACCACCTTCCACATGACCAAATTGATGTGGATGAACTCAGTGAGATGTTAGCCTACTGCATAGGCCAGGATGCTCGGGGTCCAAGCTTACACTTCAAGAAGTACTCATTCTGTGGCAAATCCTAGATCCCTAGTTATTTAATCAGAAGCTCTTGTTTTTATTCCTCTTTCAGAGCAAGTGCTCAAAAAGGATATAATCCAGAAGTAATGTTACTGGTTGGGATCCTGGACTGTCTTGGGATCTGTCTAGATTTTATGAAAACCCCATTTATGTCCTGGGACATGAACAGACCTGGCATAGTTCTTGCAGGTCTTGTAAATATATCAGTGCTCTTCTATGTGGTAAGGACAGAGTCAATCTTCCTTCTTTCAGATCTACCACTTTTTTTTGTAAGGTGGGTTGTCAAAGATGTAATGCCATAAAAGGTTTTCAGGGTGTTTGGCTGGTTGAAGGATCTTTGTCAGCAGGTACCAAAATCCCATGATTAGGATTTTCTCCATGTGTATAATGCCCATTCAAAGTGGTAAGCTTATGAATCCTTATCAAATATACCCAGAGTGGCCCATAAAATACACCGATTAAAAGTATTAAATGTCCCTCTAAGTTTGCCTTTGTGAATTCTATTAGGCTTATCTTGAGTTCTTTTAAAGGCTGCAGACAAAAGTTTGTTTCCATAGGCTGAAATACAGCTCTCTGTTCATTGGGCTTGGCTTTGCAACACTAAATGGATATCGATGATATTTATGTAATTAAAAACAAGTTAGAAACAGGTTACGACCAATCCGAATGGACAAATGGTGGGTCCACTATTAACCTTCAGTTGTTGGGTGGTAGGGTGTTCTGAAAGATGTTCTGGTGGCCAGGATGGTGCGGGTAGGGGGACTGCTTTGGGGGCTTCTGGCTTCCATTCTCGACCAAGCATCATAATTGGCTCTGTCCATGGGGACATACACCTGTGCACCTCTGATGAATACCTGCCTCTCTAATTATGACCAATCACAGTCAAGCTACATTTTAAGATTGCTGACTTTTCAAATTCGGGGATAAGGCTGGTGGTGGTTGTGTACAAATCGACAGATACTCTTTGCCTTTGTTTCACGTTACACAAATGACCAATCTTTTTTTTAACTGTTGGGAAGAAAGTATACATTTAAGACCAGAGTGGGCAGCAAACAGTTATATGAAGTCATCTTGCTAAGTGTGCTTTTAAAGTGAAACAACTGCCAAGCAAATGTAAAACCAGACCTTGCATTAGGGTTCATAAGACCAACATTTCCTTTTGTCCTCCCTTTGATTCTCTCAACCCAACTGTCATTAACCCATATGACTGAAAGTCTGGACATTTGGGCTGTAGCCGCGCAGGCTTGTTGTAAAGAACTCATGAAAAACAATGAAAGTTCCAGTCTTTGGTACAGGCAGTGGGTTTCATTTCCATGTTGTTGTTTTTCTGGTCTTTAAACGCAAATTCTTTGCTGATGCAGTAAGACTGGAGATTGATAAACAGAACAAATGTTATTTTAAGCACCATAATGAAAATAATTTAATCAAATGTGCTTTGCTTTTAATAACTTCTTTATTTGGCCCTTTCATTTTGAAAAGTGGCCACGTGAATGGTTTGCTTTTTTTGTTTTTAACAAGAGAAGAGATAAATGATCCTACTTGTAGAAGCAGAAGACAAATGAGGCTTATTCTCACACTCTTTGTTTCATGAAACAGTCAGCCATCCTGCGGTTACAACCGACTACCCTGAAATGTCAACCTTCTTGATAAAGCCAGTGGGAGCATTGGTTCTTCCTCTGAAACTTGATTGATATTTTCTGTGGTTTGGAGATGATTTGTTTGTCCCCACCAAAACACATGTTAAATTTGACCCCCAACGGGACAGTGTTGGGAGGTTGGGCCTAGTGGGAGTTGTTTGGGTCATAGCAGTGGGTCCCTCATAAATGGCTTGGCGCCCTTCTCCAAGTAGTGTGTGAAGTCTCACCCTGGCAAGACTGAATTAGTTCCCTTGGCAGTGGAGTTGTTCCCTCTGGAATGGGTTGTTAAAAAGTCAGGACATCCCTCAGGTTTTCTCTCTTCACATGTGTTTGCTTTCCCTTTGATCTTCTCCACCATGCTTTGACCTAGCACGTGGCCCTCCCCAGAAGCTGAGCAGATGCTAGCACCATGTTTCTTGTACTTTCCAGTCTGCAGAACAATGAGCTAAATAAACCTCTTTCTTTGCAAATTACTCAGCCCCAGGTATTCTTTTATAGCGACACAAAACGGACTAAGTCCGTATTCATCAGTCAGAAAAATGCTCACTAATACTTGCGCTGCCTAATTGTTTACAAAGAACTTTCACTTACATGCTTTCCCTCAAACTGTATTTCTCCCATTTCACAGATGAGAGACTCAGAGTAAAACTGACTTCCCACAAGTGAGTGGTAGCACTGAGACTTTGAGCACTGCTCTTCTACCAAGACATTCAAGCTCTCTCCTCTGCAGCGTGGTGGGTAGTGTGTTAATGTAACTAGCTTAGGTAGTCTGTGCTGTGATTGCGAAAAGAACTGAATCCTACTCATTCCTAAAACCTAACCTCCTATACCACAGATCATCTAAACGAAAACATAAATAAATAAACAAGTCACCATTAAACCTGCAAACCTGCTGGGTGAACAGACTTTGCCAGGATATTGAGTTGGAATGATTTGAATTAGAAAACTTCATTTACTCACACCTAAGGGCCTCTGTAATTTAGGAGGTTTATGATGGGAGAAGTGCCTATTTCTCCAACAAGGGGAACGCTGTTTTCAAACAATGTATAAATACAGGACTGGACCATCATGAAAGCATTTGTGGGCAGTTAAAAAAAAAAAAACCTTCACTCTGCTGGAACCCAAGGCTCACAGAACTAAGTGTCCTTATTTTATACTTACCCTTATTTGTAAAGCTTACTAATTTCCAAAACAAACTTGTGACACTGACTTAACGTTGTTGTGAATTCTAGACACTCAAGCCACAGACCAAATCAAGAGATTGCAGATTGGTGAAATTTGGTGATAATGCCAGAATACAACCTTGATTCCTGAATACTGATTACTAAACAAAGGACAGTGGCAGGGAAGGGGCGAAGGTGGAGGCAGGGAGTAGAGGGGGGACATAGGTTGGAATAGATTTCCACGCACCCCCCACAGTCCCTTAAAAACTGCTTTGAAAAAGAAAAAGGTGACTAGTAAGTTTATTTATGCTTTTTAAAAAGCACTGCCAATCCCAATTTATCAGTTACTGTCTTGTGACAATTTATTCATTGTTCACTGTTAGAAGCCAGAAGTTACATAGAAATGCATGATTGGTGATAGCTTCTCTATTTCAATATGGTATAATAGAGATAACACAGTGCCCAAAAGCTCTGCAGCCGACTTTTTGTCTGCTTTGTCTCTTTTCATTACTCTATCAGAATCTTCATTTAATATAATCCAAAAAAGCAAGGTAATTGCTTCACTTATCGGTTATCATCGCTCTCGCATACTTATCATGTCAAAATTATTTATGTGGATAGGCCAGGTTGATCTTGCTGCATTCAGAAGCTTAAAATTTGAATAACTGTTCTGCCAGTTAGGTTATCAAAATTGCAGCATAAGCAATGAGCTTCTCTTTTCTGGATATTAGAGTAGGAAAAAGGCAGAGCGTCCTAGATGCGCCGGTGGGAAGGAAAGCCTGGGCCAAGGGGGTGCTCAGAACCAGCTCTTCTGGTGAAAAGAGAGAAGAAAGGACCACAAAAGAAGAGCCACTGGAAGATTCCTTGTGTAGGTCTTTGACAGAGTGAAAGAGAGATTAAGCCAATTGGAGCCAGCCTTGCAGTGTTTTTCCTTGGCCACTGCCTCCAGAATAACTAATGCAATTATTCTGAAAAGCAAGACAAACATTTCAACCTGGGTCTTCCTCTCTCCACCCTCTCCCCTTTACAATCTCCACAGATGAATGTTTTAGTATGGTTTTTTTTTTCCTCCTTGTTAATCATTTGTCAGTTGTCAAGTATTTTATCACTTTGAAGACATATTAGGCGAACATGAAATGTGGAGGGTTTTCAGTCTAGAAGCAAGCATCTATTTCTACGAAATAATTTTTGTTAGATAAACCTTGTTTTGAGGCATCGAAGTCTCTCCCTTTTTTTTTTCTTTTACAAAGGTTGACAGTAATAAGAAATTATTTTCAAGTCTTTATTTTCCACACCAGCATCAGAAACTGCAGCACTGTTAGTAGAGGAAGTGTCGATTTTGATTCTTGCCAAATGTTGCAAGATCTCTTAGTGTGAGTTCCATAACCCATGGGAACTTTCTATCCAACTTCTTCCAGAGCTACTTTCCATCTCCCAAATTTTCCACACTGAAAGTGTTTGAGAAAGTCATCCTGGTCTATTGAGTGGGGCCGTCTCCTGTCTAGCCCATCATTCTGACAACCAGTCAGGGAATGGCCAGAGATAGTGAAGGGCATTCTCGTGATTGTCTTAAGACCATATTGGGCTATGTGATAGGTACCTTGTCATATTTTTCAAATTCTCTCAATGTGACAGATAATTATTTTTAAAAGTATTTACCAGATTCCGCCATACTGGTAGCTTGGATCGAATCTCCATCAGAAAAGTTTCTGTGGTCTACTTGTCAATTTCTTTCTTAATGTATCACTGATCCTTTACTGCAGCGTTAATTCCTCACGTATGGTGGTTTGCCATGGAGTCGGAACCCTGGGAACATCTCGATCATATCTTTTTCTCTTATTGTCATTTTGATAAATTTTCCGAAAATGAAGTGAAGAATGCATGCTTAAAATCCAGCATGTATCTTAATCCTCTGGTAGTTAACACTATTTCCAAAGTCAGAACTGAAAATGAGGTGGATCTTAGGACCTTTAAAGTGCTTTTCCAACCCTGAGATTTGATTCTTCTTTAAGAATATAACACAGTGTGAATGTATTTGAAGAAAGGCCCACACCTGTGATGATGTCCAACATGTCAGTGCCTGAGAGAGAGTCCAGTATCTAATGTGCTTCCAAATATGTGTTGAATGACTGAATACACGGAAAAGTGACTAGACCTTTCCCCTTTCTTAGTCCCCAAGACTGGGTAATTAAAAAAATATATATATATATATTTCTTACAGTTCTGTAGTTTGAGGGCCATATCTACGTATATACTGCATCATAACATGGTGGAGACATCACATGGCTAGAGGGTAAGAGTTGCCGTCTCAGATCGCTCTTCCTCTTCTAAATCCACCATCCCATCATGGAGATCCTACTCTGACGACCTTATCTAATCCTAATTATCTCCTAACAATCCCACCTCCAAATGCCATCAACACATGAATTTGAGGATTAAGTTTCCAACATAAGAAATTTAAGGGATACATTCAAACCATAGCATTCCACTCCTGGCCCCCAACATTCAAGCACTTGTCACATGCAAAATTTATTTATTCCGTCCCAATAGCCAAAATTCAAAGTCTCTCCTAAATCAGTTATGGGTAAGATTCAAGGCCTGATTCATCCTGAGACAAATTCTTTCCAGGTGTGAGCCTATGAAATCAAACAAGCTACAGAATACAAGTAAGGCCCAGGCATACGGCAGGCAGTCATATTCCAGAAGGAAGAAACAGGCAAGAAGTAAGGAAAAATAGGCCACAAAGAAGTCTAAAACCCAGCAGCGCAGTCACTAAATCTTAAGACTCCAGAATAATCTTTTATGTCTTGGACACACTGGTGTGAGGGTTAGGCCCTCAAGGCCTCAGGCAGATTCGCCCCTGTGGCTTAGCTGGGTTCAACTCATGCTTCAGCTGTCACAGTTGGTGTTGCTGGTGGTAGCTCTACAGTTTTGGGGTCTCGGTGGTGGTCTGCCTCCCATAGCTCCCCTAGGCATTGCCCTGTGGGAACTCTCTGTGGCAGCTTTGACCCCACATTTCCACTTGGCATTACCCTCCTAGGGGCTCTCTGCAGTGGCTCTGCCCTCTCACACATCCTTCCCTGGGACCCGGATGTCTGATACATCCTTTGAAATCCAGATGAATGCTGTCATGCCTCTACAGTTCTCGCTTTTTGTGAGCCTACAGAATTTGTATCACATGGATGCCACCAAGGCTCATGGCCTGTAGCTTCTGGAGAAGGAGGTTGAGTCACACCTAGGGCCATGTGAGCCTCAGGTGGGGCAGCCAAAAAGTACCACACCAGAATGTGGGAAGCAGAAACTCAACCTGGCCCTGGGCAGCAGCCTGGCATCCAAAAACATTCTGCCCTCTAGAGCACTGGGACTGTGATGGGAGGAACAGCCTAGGAGCTCTCTGAGATGCCTTTGGGAGTTTTCTACCATTATCTTAATGATCACTTCTATCCCTATGAAACTCCTTAGCAAACAGTCACTGAACCACACCCTTCATTCTCTGTCCCAAAAATGCTCTTTCCTTCTCCGCCATACAGCCAGGCTGGCCACTTTATACATTTTAGCACTGTTTCCCTTTTAATTATAATTTCTAGTTTTTTTATTTTGAAGATATGGGGTACAATTCAGGGTTAGGTATACAAATGTTCATTATACAGGCACCCTTGTTGATGAGGTGTGCCCACTGCTCCCCCAGCAGATTCCCACTACTGCCAATCCTGCCTCTCCCACTCCCCACCACACCTCCCACCCCCAGCAGTCTCCCTTAGACAGGCCTCTATATCCTTTATAAAATCTTCCCTCATCACTTGGCATATTATTTTATAACTCCAGTAGCACTGACCCACGTTACCTGGTGTTATCAGTATAAACATATATCTCTGGAATCTTGTCTCATGCTGAGCTTGAAACTTGAAATCAGAAACTGTGTCTATATACCTTATTATCCCCATAATGACTGATGAAATGTTTTATGCACATTAGATATAAGTAAATACCTAATAAAAATGAACTGATTATTTCTCAACATCGCATGAGGCTTGAACCAAGCCATCAAAACGGCGCTTTTACCTAGTTCCTTTAACTGTTTTTACTGTCTAGATTTTCATTATGACTCACTATAATGCTTCTACCTAAACCAAAATCTGAGTAAAGCATGGAAGCATGGATGTTCAGGAACATCCACTGCATACTGACATTTTTAAGAGATGAGAAAAGTCAACTATTTACACTTGAATTGCAGCTTGCCTTTAATGCAAGTTCACTACATTGTTGATTCATTAATTGATTTGCTCAGCAAATATGTTTTGACCATGCGCCAGGCACTGTGCAGCTGCTGGGATTGAGGAATAAATAGAATTCTTTTCTTCTGTCTTTGAAGAGTTTAAAGTCCAGTGATGGATAAAGAACTGTAAACAAATAATTCTGTGGCTTAAATCTGTATTTGCTACTTGCTGGTTGTGTAACCTTGGGCAATTCATGCACAGTCTCAGGACCTGGGCTTCCTCAATTGTTTAAATAAGAATAGTCATAGTGAGGTTATCTCCCTGTGATACAGTTATTATTTCATGGGGCAGTGCCTGGTAGGTAACAGGCACTCAGCAAATGTTGGATGCACCCACGTGTACAAAATACCAATGGAACAAGAAGACAGAGAGATTCACTAAAAGTTTAAAGCTAAAAAGTCTTCAAAGGGTTCAGACTTGAAGGATGAGTGGAGGATTTGCAGGATAAAGAAGAAAAAGAAATAGACCCTCGGCAGTGACAGTGTTATATACAAACATCAGAGGTATGAAAGATCCTACCAAATTTCAGAATCAGTGGATAGTAATGCTTGGGGATTCTTAGGGACTCCTGATCTTCTTTCACTCAATATTGCCTAATAGTCCTCCTGCACTTCTAATTTGTAGGGATTCTTTTTTCCTTCTTAATTAAAACACCTTATATCAGCATTTGTTGCATTGTATTCGGTTTGATGTTAGAACTATGACTTATTCTATTGAAATCATTTTTAATTCAATTTTAAATTCTAGAGTAAGGCAGCCACCATCAGGTTTCAGTCATGTATGCAAATGTTAACATATATCTTACATACATATCTAGAAAGAAATTGGCATCTGAACACTGACTCTTAAAATTTTCAATTTAACGGCATACGGCTGTGTTATTAGAAGCATCTAAATGACAACATATATTTGGACAAAAATGCAGAAATGTGGCCAAAATGCAGATGTCTTGAATTATCTGGCTGTTTAGCAAGATATAAATGAAAAATTTTAATAAAATGGTAATAATAACTAAAAACCCAATATTTTTCATTTAAAAACTTTTATTCAGTCCTAGATATTTAATGTTATGTTGGTATAATACATGAATACATTTTTTTCTCTGCTAATTATTGCTATTACTCTATAAGACTGTCTAAAACTTATTTAGATTAAGGTAATCAGTATGCTTTTTTTCCCCTCTATATAAAAGGTTATTTATTCTCAAACAACTTTTATTACCTTTTAAAAATAGGTACTCCATTGACTTTTTCCCAGTGATCTGGGGTCCTGCCAATCCTCCACAGATCTATCTTCACATGTTATCATTCTTGGCTCTGTGATTACATCAATTATTTTCTTGGCAAATCCAAGGTAGACTTGGTCAATCCAACTAACATAGAAATATGTAACACTCCAAAGTAAATTCTAAGCCAGTTCAAATTCTGCTTTAACTTTAATTTTTATTTCAGTTTTCTTCAGTTACGTACATCTCTATGGTTACTTTGTTTTGTGATCACACTGTTCTATATACATACGAAATTGCCAAGAAGCTCAGAGAACAATTTAGAATTATCTAAAGCCCTTAACACTATTAAATCCTACTTGATCCATAAAGAATAATTATCAAGGTCTGGGGAACTTGTACGGGAATTTACCTATTTACAGTTAGACCTATTTGTGAACAGCCAGATGAATTTTAGCCAAGTTCAGATAACCATTTAGAGCAATTCTAAGACAGCTATATAGATTTTTAGTTTGAAATGATGGACAAAGCTATGTCTGCCTCCTCTCCATTCTAAATACCCATTGAAATGACAAAACACATATAAAAATAAATAAATCCTTGGTGAGACCTAAAATAAATCAAAACAAAACAGGGGAGTAGGGTGGGAAAAGGGGTGACATCAGCCACCAAAAAGTTTGATGAAATCCTGGAACACAGGAGACAGATTAGATTATATTGTTAGATAAACCCTGGCTGACTAAAATCACAAGCCAAAACACACACATAGAAGAAAGATACAGTGGAGGTGGGAATCGTTTTCCTTGAAAAACCTCTGTTGAGTCTCCAAGCATACAGGTAAGTGGTTAAGGGTCAGCAATAAGGGTCTATAACTGAAAGACCACCCTCAGAAATGTGGGCTAGGTAGCCCTGCTTCTTCTTCAATAGATAGACCATTTGACTGATATGGCAGTTGTGATACCCCAAGACTATTTATATACTATATATAAATTTTTTTTAAATTATCAATAGGGCTCACCCTTTGACACAGAGTCTGAAAGCAGCCCTTTCATTCAGGAAAGTGGCCTTTTAAATCCTCAAAGTTCAACCTCAAAATTTACCCAAGCCAGCTGTCTATACTAATAAATGCAATCCTTTATGCACAAAAATAGTGATCAGCCAAGAATTACCAGACGTTTTAGGGAACCAAGTAGAAGAAAAAGAAAGAGAAGAGTGACTCAACAGAACAAATGACCCCAGAAGAATCAGTGGTAATGCAAGGAATTTCTTTAAAAAAATTAAAAATTTCTAATTAGTATTCTTAGAAGTTCAAGAATATATTATATTTGTAGTATAAAGAGGCTATTATGAGTTCTTAGAAATTAATTTAAAAATTGCTTTAATTTTTAAATCCTTAAAATTTTGAAAAGCAGCGATACAAACCCCAGATCCAAAAGACCCTATACTTTTCAGTATAGGTGTTTTAGAAGGAGAAAATATACACAATGAAGGATAAAATAATCAAAGAAACAACAAAAGAAATTAGTTGAAAATTTCCCTCAGCCAGAAGAAATAGTAATTCGACAATTGACAAACCCCACCAAATGTCAGGTAGAGAAAATATGCACTAAATATATTTTTGTAAAGTTTCAAAACACCAAGCATGAATAGAAAAAATGCAAAAACTGTCAGAGAAGAAAAAAGAGTGATTACTCAACAAGAAATAAGTGTCATAGTAACATCAATGTCTTCTCAACAACACAAGATACTAAAAGGTTAAAGAGCAATTTTGAACATAGACTTCTACACGAAGTACAATTGTAGACAAAATTTAAGTGAAAAATAAGGGTATTTTTAGACATGAAAAAACTCAGAAAGTTTACTTCTCATCTCTTTTCTAAAGAAAATATTTTGAGGATGTACTCCAGTAATATGAAAAAAAAATCCATAAAAGGGGAAGAAAAAAATTTAACAACAGTTTAGACTGACTCAGAGGTACAATAAAAGAAATCTCAGAGGCAGCAGTAGGCAAAGAAAGTAATAAGTACAAATTAGAAGTGAAATAGAGAACTTTATAAAAGAAATTGGGAGGTGGGTTGAGAATGGTAATATGCATGAGAAAATAGACGTAAAAAAAAAAATTGATGGTGAAATATGAAGTGATGGGATTAACGGTGATAAATATCTTTCTGCGGATGGGGAGACACCTCTTATCATCAAGGGTGCCTGAACGAAGCAATTTTGTATGCCTAACCCCTAACTGTACCCCATAATACCATAATAAAAAAAATTAAAAAAAAAAGAAATATGAAGCAAAGTAAAATGACACATTATTCTGAGCAATTGTTGATATATATATATATATACATATTTATTACATGTGTATAATATGTTCATAAATATATACTCGGGGTGCCAAAAATGTATACACATTTTAAAATATGTGAAAAGATGTTCACTGCAATCAGAAGTGTCTGGACACTGATGGTCACCACTCTGAGCACGTCTTGTAATTGCAGAAATCAAACGTGACTTGTATTCATCTTTTGTTATTGGTATATATTGAGTATTCCAATTTTAATACAGTTTTTCCTTTCTTTATATTGCCAAAAAACATTAGTATACATGTTTTTTGGCAATATATACATTATATATATATATATAATACATATATATACTGATCTGGAGATTAGTAGGAGGCAATAAGGATAAATTTTACTTTTTGTTCATTTCATTTATTGATATATATCTACACAAATCATTTTGAGTTGGTGTTTGGAACAATATAGGACTTGACTGCTTTTTCCGTGTGTCTAACTGTACTACATGATTCTAGAGAGATTAATATTCATATAAATATAATATTTAAATATTATTTCAGATTTTATATTTTTTTATCAAACTATAAACAATTCATGAAAGACTTATTTATGGTTAAAAATGAAACTGTTACCAATGTAAACATATCAATGTATAAGTGTACATTATTATAATCATGTTTACATATAAATCGCCTTAACTCTAAAAATTAAAATGTAATGATTCAGCTGACAGAAGTCAGCAGGAAGGAAGAAACGAAGTGTAGGTGAGCTGACCTAGTTGCTCATTTAGCATGGGGAAAGTGGAGCCAGTCTCAAGCTGGCGATTGAAAAACTCAGGTTAAGTACAATACAAAGTAATAGAGAAAATCAATAGAAAAACTAAAACAATAACGCCAAAAGTAACTGACCAAAAAATCAGAATTACAAGGAAATAAGGAAGAAGGGAGGCAAGTATACGTGCATGAAACCTCTCATCTTTTATCTGGAAATCGGTAGATACTATCTAAAGTTTTAAGAAAATTAAGAATATAATATATTAGCGATAGGATGGTAAATGTCAGAATGCTAAAAAGAGGAGCAGTTAAAGTCATTATCTCTGGAGATCAGTAGGAGGCAGTGAGGATAAATTTTACTTTTTATTCATTTCCCTTCTATACAAGTTTGAATATCTTAACCAATACATGCAACCAGAGTCTGGGAGGATAAGGGATAGAGGGAAATGAAGAGAGGTTGATTAATGGGTACAAATACACACCTAGATAGAAGAAATAAGATCTGGTGCTTGATAATTAGTAAGGTGACTATAGTTAACACTAATTGGTTGTACATTACAAAATAGCTAGCAGACAATGATTCAAATGTTCCTAGCACAAAGAAAAAAATTAATATTTAAGATGATGGACATCCCAATTACTCTGATTTGATTTATGAATGTATCACATCATCATATGTACCCCCAACTATGCACATAACATGTGTCAATTAACAATAAATAAATAACATAAAATAAACATTTTTAAGTAATAAACAATATCAGTGGGACTTGTATGATATAGATATTTAATTAAATATTTAAAACAGAATAAGCACAGAAAATGTACTAGTAAGTATCTCTTTATTTTATTTTATTTATTTATTGTAGAGATGAGGTCTCGCCAAGTTGCCCAGGCGGGTCTCGAACCCACGGGCTCAGGCAATCCACTCACCTCAGCCTCCCAAGGCGCAGGATTACAGGCTGAGCCACCGAGCCCGGC
>CAUYQG010168152.1:0-21478 GCA_963574415.1 Tarsius wallacei | reverse complement strand
TTTTCAAGGTACACAATCATGTCATCTGCAAAGAGAGATAACTTGACTTCCTCTTTTCCTATTTGGATACCCCTGATTGCCTTCTCTTCTCTGATTGCTCTAGCCAGGACTTCCAATACTATATTGAACAGGAGGGGTAAGAGTGAGCATCCTTATCTTGTTCCAGTTTTCAGGGGAAATGGTTCCAATTTTTGTCCATTTAGGAGTATGCTGGCTGTGGGTTTCTTGTAGATGGCTTTTACTATTATAAAGATTTGGGGTACAATTCAGGGTTAGGTACACAAACATTGATTATGCAGGTACCTTTGTTGATGAGGTATGCCCACCCTTCCCTAGCAGTTTCCTTCAACTGCCAATCCCACCCCACCCCCCCCCCGACAGTTTCTCATGACTGCCAATCACTTTCTTATAGTATTATAATTATTTAAGGTCCACTTATGAATGAGAACATATGGTACTCTACTCTTTGTTTCTGTGATACATCACTGAGTATGATCGACTCCATATCCATCCAAGTTGCTGCAAAGTCCATATATTTATCCTTCTTTATGACTGCATACTATTCCATTGTGTATATGTACCACATTTTTTAATCCAATCCAGCTTCGATTTTCCAAGAGTTTCTAATTGCCTTTTTTCTTCAATACATTTTTGTTTTTATCATTTGTTCATTTCATAGAATATTAAAATTGTATTAGCTGGAAAAAAAAAAAGAAAAAAAAAAAAAAGAAATCCTATCTGTCCAAAAGGCCTATGGCATGGAAAACTGGCTCCTCTACTCCCAATAATTGTCTGACGGGGTTTTGTGAGTATCAGTGATTCCCACAACCACAGGGACCCCAGTGATTTAGGCCTTACTCTTTCTCTACCTGGGAAAGACCTCAGTTCAGGTACTTCCCAGCCCCAGCCCCCTGCAGTGCCTAAGGTCCCTGTTTGGACTGACAGTGGTAATATGCTACTGACTTTACATCCAAATGAGAAATTACAGCTCAAGGCTGTCCTCATAGATGCAGAGCCAGGTGACCATTCTGTCTCCTGGATTTCACATTCCTGAAGACTTTGGGCATCCCCTCATAGGATAGTTTCTTCTGAGGCCATGCTTTTTCATTCTGTCATCAGGGGCCAGCTGAGGCTTACACACATTGAGTTTCTATTTGGCAAGCCCCAGACAGAAGTCAGGTCCTTAGTCCTCTCTCCAAGGAGCAGTGCAGTCCAGGGAAAGCACAGGAAACTGGCCAGAATGATGACTAGACTCAAAACTTTGCAAGTTTCATGCCAACTTGGATGCCAAAGGGCAGCGTCAAAAGACAAAATTATAGCAAATTTAGTTTAAAGGTATTAATAGGGTTTTTTATTTTTAATTTTGAAGATATGGGGTACAATTCAGGGTTAGGTATACAAATTTTCATTATGCAGGTACCCTTGTTGATGAGATGTGCCCCCTTCCTCTGGCAGTTTCCCACTACTGCCAATCCCTTTCTTATAGTATTATGATAATTGTTCAAGGTCCGCTTATGAGTGAGAACATGTGGTACTCAGTTCTTTGTTTCTGTGATAGATCACTCATTATTATAGACTCTAAGTTCATCCAAGTTACTGCTAAGTTCATAATTTTGTCCTTCTTTATGGCTGCATAATATTCATTGTGTGTACATATCACGTTTTTTTATCCAGTTCTTTTTCGATGAGCAGCATGGTTGATTCCATGTTTTTGCTATTGCAAATAATGCTGCAATGAACATGTGTGTGCAGGTATCTTTTTCATAGAGTGATTTGAGTTCCTCTAGGTATATTCCCAGTAGAGGGATTGTGGAGTCATATGGAAAGTCAATTTTTAGATCTTTTAGGAATCACCAAACTGTTTTCCACAGAGGCTGTACTACTTTACACTTCTACCAACAGTGTAGAAGTGTTGACTTTCCCCCAAATACTCTTCAGCATCTGTTGTTATTATTGATAATGACCATTCTGACTGGAGTTAGGTGGTATCTCAGTGGTTTTAATTTGCATTTCTTTGATGACTAATGGAGCTGAGCATTTTTTCAAGTATCTGTCGGCTGCTCATATGTCTTCTTTTGAGAAGTGTCTATTCATATATTTTACCCACTTTGTAATGGGGCTGTTTGTTTTTTTCTTTTTGGTATGTTTGAGTTCCTTGTAGATCTTAGATGTTAGGCCTTTGTCAGATATACAGTTGGCAAAAATTTTTCCCCCCTTTCTGTGGGTTGTCTCCCTGCTCTCTTGATGATTTATTTGGCTTTGTAGAAGCTTGTCAGTTTGATGAGGTCCCGTTTGTCTAGCTTCTCTCTTATGGTGTGGGCACTTGGGGTTTTGATCTTATCCAAGGCAATCTACAGATTTAACACAATACCCATTAAATTACCAGCAGCATTCTTCTCAAACCTGGAATTGACAATATATGAATTCATATGGAAAATGACCACGGATAGTCAAAACAATCCTCAAAAAAAAAAAAAAAGAAGCAGGAGGTATTATGCTTCCAGACTTTAAACCTTATTATAAAGCTACAATAATCAAAACAGCCTGTTATTGGTACAAGAAGTGGCATATAGACCAATGGAACAGGATAGAGATCCCAGAAGCAGTACCTCAATTTCTCAACCAACTCATCATCGACAAAGCTTCCATCAGCTACTGGAGAGAGGAGGAACCATTTTAGCAAATGGTGCTGTGAAAACGGGCTGACCACATGCAGAACATTAAAACAAGATCCCTCCCTATCACCATATCCAAAAATCAACTCTAAATGGATCAAAGACGTAAACGTAAAACCTCAAACTATAAATTAAACCTTAGAAAATGCAGAAGACCCTTATGGAAATTGGAACTTTTAATGTGGAATACTCCTTCTCTTGTTTTGTGTAAGAGCTTTTCCTGTTTTATGGTACAGGCTTTCAATCTTACAAAATTAGTGTTTCTAGCAACTGGGATGGGTAGATAATCTAATCTAAGCCAAACAGAATAATTCTCTACTATTTTTTCTAAGTCTGATGATCAGGACTCCCTTTTTTATGGAAAAATACTATTGGTATTAGAATCATAGCCACTTAAAAACTTTAAAACTGCAACCAGAGATGACTATATGGGCAGTGTTTCAAACACAGAATAAGAAAGAGAGGATTCTAACAGTGTGTAGGTTCCTAGTTACCATTATTTTTAAGCTAGTTTTCTTCAACTTTTCACAAAGTTTAGTAATTGTGAATCAATTAAGTCATTTTTAAAAAAAATTTTGCTTAGCCAGGCTTGTTTGATTCATGTTTCTGTCACTTCTACCCAAGGAACTCTGACTAACACAAGCAAATGATTTCTAACTCCTGATTATGATAGCTTCTATTTTATTCTTTCTTTCTTTCTCTCTCTTTCTCTCTCTCTTTCTCTCTCTCTTTCTTTCTCTCTCTTTCTCTCTTTCTTTCTTTGACAAGGTCTCACTCTGTTGTACGGGCTAGAGTGCAGTGGTGTCCTAATGGCGCGCGCACACACACACACACACACACACACACACACACACTCGCTTATTTCTAAAAACCGTATTTGAAAAAAATCTATTGGTAGAAAAAAAGACAGAGTTAATAACTCCAAAATAACTGCCATGAAATAGAATCAAAGTCAATAGAATAAACAGAATTCATGCAGTCAAATAAAAAGAGGAAACACAAAAAAAGAACAAAAGTGAGAAATTATATATCAGCATGATATTGGTGTAAAATCAAACAGAAACATTTTAATGTAAGTGTGAATCTATAAAAAATTCAATTAAAAAATCTTAGTTTAGGTAAAAATACCAAAGTTCCCTACCATATCCTCTTCATATGAAAGTTACATAAAGAGATAAGTTTAAGATAATATAAAATATCTGCATTTATCTTCCCCACAAAGATGTGTACTTCTAATAAATAGATCAATAAATAAAGAAATTTTTATACTGGCTCTGAAAGTGGAAGAGAATAATATTATTATGTAAGAAAGTTCCATTTCTGTAAGAAAAGATGTGACTGAGGTAAGGATCAATTATACTTTATCTAAAATATAAGCATACTTTTCTGTAGAGTAATAATGATTTTTATGCAGGGACAGTTAGAATCCATTGAAAGATTTGCAAGCATTTATAAATACACTGACAGTACTTGCATAACCTTTATGAAAATTTTTAAAAGTTATTTTAAGTATCCTAGAAAACTAAGAATTAAATCAAAATTAATAATAAGGAATGTCGTAGAGTCTCAATTGAATGGTATCACAGTCAGCTCATAGTAATTCTGTTTTCTCTGCAATGATCCTGAGGTATAGACATGGGATTCTAAAGCTCATATTTTTGTTTTGGGATTCTAATTCCTTTGCTATAATTTATTAATCATGCAAGAGTCACCAGACTCAATTTAGGCAAAATACTGTGTTTAAACTAGAACTATCAAAAGAAAGACTCAGCCGGGCTGGGTGGCTCAGCCTGTAATCCCAGCACTTTGGGAGGTGAGGCTAGTGGATGGCCTGAGCCCACGGGTTCAAAACCAGCTGGGGCAACTTGGCAAGACCTTGTCTCTGCAATAAATAAAAAATTAGTTGGGCATGTTAGCACGCACCTGTAACTCTGGCTATTTGGAAGGCTGAGGTGGAAGAATTGCCACTGGCATGGCAGTGAGCATGCCACTGCACTCCAGCCTGGGCAAAAGAGTGAGACTCCAACTCAAAAAGAAAAAGAAAAAAAAGAGAAAGACTCAGATCCTCTCTAGTAAAGACAGTCAAATAATAGGCCCAGATTTGCTGATGGCATTGATCTATATGTTTTGGATGAAGTCAGTCTATGGTATGAAGGTAGATAATCCAGGAGAAAAGAAGGAATTTTAAACAGTGAAAGTTCCAGCGTCTTTTAAGTCCCCTGAGACTCAGATTACTATATTACCAATACATATGTGAGACTGCATAGTATCCTGAAAATAAATTCCCCTTGGTCTCAAAAATAGTTAAAACGTCTTGTCTCTCCACAGAGTCCTGCCTAATACAGAGGCTGGAAAGGAAGACATTAAAATGTGGAACTGGCTGACATGAGGTGGGTTAAGGGACAATGAAGATCTTCACTTGTCTTATGTTGGCTAAAACACAGGCAGCCAGCTCTGGCAATGTGCTGCATGTTATCATTGGAGGTATCATCATCTTGCTAGTGATAGGAACACAAAGATATGTAGCACACTACTTTTATATTTCATAACTAGTATTTCTATTCTCCCAGCCTAATATTTCATACCAAATTATGTTCAATGTACAGTGTTATTCAAAACTCAAAATTTTCCTTTATCATTTTGCCCCTTGGCATGTTAAAGGCGACAGACCCGGGAAATCTCCTGTATCATAATAATTCCAGCATCGATTTTCTTGAATAAAGTAAAGAAGAGGAGAGAAGAAAAAAAATGTGAGGAGAGGAAAAGAGAAAAAAAGAGGAGAGGAAAAAATAAACAGTAAAAAACAGAAAATGTATATAAAAAATGACAAATAAGCTATCACACAGTTAATGGTATAAGTCAAGAAGCAGACTAAATTTTGAGCATTTATTTAAAACTACTTTTTAGCTTCATTTCTTTTTGTGAACACTAGCATCATTAATTTTTGGTACAGTACATTTGAGATTAATACAAATGGCTTTAACGGTCTGTGAGTAAATGAAGATGCCAATTACATTGATAGCATATTTGTCTTTCAAAAGCTAGTAACATTGTAGAATAATTAAATCAAACTAATTAACAAACCCAGCACCTCACATACTTGATTTAATACTTTCACAATGGAAACATAGATCAAAACATCACATTGTACCCCATAAATATATAATATATACAATTACTTGTCAATTAAAAATAAAATAAAATAAGTAAAAATTAAAAAGCTACTAATAGTGTCAAAAATTCAAATAAATCTATACTTGAATCACTGAGACTTTTATAATGATACCCAAAAAAGTTTATATAAACAATTTTTGTGGGATTACATTTTTACTGTTATAATTTTAGTTTTCAAAAGATTTCTCTTATAAGGGCATATGGTCATTTGGATCATTACACATATTGGTTTTGATTCCATTATTTTCTTCAACCTTCTTCTAACAGCCTTCAAATACTTTGTAGCCATTTTTGACAAAGTAGGGAGTGGGACCAAATGACCCAGTAGAAGAGAGTATTAACACACAATTGAACACACATTACATACACAAAGAAGTAGTAATTTATAACTAAAGAAGTCTTAATGGCAAATATTTAAGTATTTTATAAATTAAAATATATTCTCAATTTGACTTATATCACCACAGATGATCACATGGTCATTTTCTTCTTCTTGTGTCAGAACAAATAAGTTCTCCAGTTATAATAAATATTTTTTATTTGCAAAAAGTTAAACAGGTTGACCAGATGTGAGCCTTCTATTAGAATGAGGCGAGGCGAGGACCAGTTATATATTCCCAATCTTCTGTGGTATGTAGTGAAGAAGAAAAATGTGAAGAATGTTCCTATCTTCTTTGGCACAGAGCCATTCTCTAAGTTAGTGACTACTGAAGAAAGGGAAGATGTAGGACAGAAAATCATGCTGCAATTATTGAGTCCCTACTGAATGTATGATCTTATGTAAAGTAAGGTGTTTCATAATTTTGAACAAATCATGAACTTGTCTACTTCCTGTTCTTGGTTCCTTGAATAACATTATGTTGAATCTTAAGTCTTTTTTCTAGATATATATTTTATAACATACTAAGTTTGAGAGATCAATTCAAATAGCCTACTTAGGGATATGCTGCTCTACTTACCCAAATAGTTTATTAGTCTATACACACAAACTAGTAATAAGAGAAAATATGTAAGTGGAAACAATTCACAATTCATACACACACACACACACACACACACACACACACACTCACACACACATATATGAGTGAACAGTAGAGGTATAACATATTGTTTGGCCTTTTTGGCAGTTTTAATGAAGAAGAAATGGTGAAAAATTATTTTCTTTTTTTTTCTTGAGTTGAAGTCTCACTCTGTCGCCCAGACTGGAGTGCGGTGGCCGCTCCTGGCCACCGCAGCCTCGACCAGCTGGGCCCCGGCGATCCTTCCGCCTCAGCCTTCCAAGTAGCTGGAACTACAGGCGAGTGCTACCATGCCCGGCTGATTTATTTATTTGTTTATTTATTGTAGAGATGAAGTCTCGCCAAGTTGCCCAGGTGGGTCTCGAACCCGCGGCCTCAGGCAATCCATTCACCTCGGCCTCCCAAAGCGCGGGATTACACGCTGAGCCACCGAGCCCGGCGAAAAATTATTTTCAAGATGATTCATTTAATTTGTCAAATCCTAGCCATAAAATCACAAAATGCTATTATAGCCATAAGAGAAATTCAGATTTTCCAACAATGACTATAAAGTACCGGGAAAAAATAGAGTGGATGGGTTGAAATCCTGACTGTATAGCTAATTATAGTTGACCAACCTTTAAGATGGTGTTTAACATCTCTGCATCTCTTATTTTTTTTAATTTGTGACATGAGAATAATAATCTTTTTAAGGATATAACATAATAACACATGCAAAGGGCTTAAAATAACACATAGTGGCCAGGCTCGGTGGCTCAGCCTGTAATCCCAGCACTTTGGGAGGCCGAGATGAGTGGATTGCCTGAGCCTGAGGGTTCGAGACCCGCCTGGGCAAATTGGCGAGACCTCACCTCTACAATTAATCAAAACAATTAGCCGGGCGTGGTGGCGCGTGCCTGCCGTTCCAGCTGCTTGGAAAACTGAGGCGGAAGGATCCCCGGAGTCCAAGCAGGTCGAGGCTGCGGTGGCCGGGAGCGGCCACTGCACTCCAGTCTGGGCGACAGAGTGAGACTCCAACTCACACACACACACACACAAAGAAAAAGGCACATAGTATTCAAAAGTAGAGTATAAAATTTTCATCATTTAGATACAATAATAATTATAAATTGTATGATTAAAAAGTATTTGGCTCAGCCACAGTTGTATTACACTTAGGCAATGACATTCTCATTGGTTCAGTTGATAAGTGTACACAAGTTTACACATGATTCAAGTATAATGATATAGAAATAAATGCAATTTAACCAAAAAACATGTGGAAAGTTTCCTTATAGTCAGGCATGCTATTATGAATATTAACTAACCAACCAGAATACATGCTTTTTCTGATTTCTAATCCTCATATCCCAAAACTTCTTCAGTCCCTCAGCTGAGACCACCATGGTACAAAACATCTTTTCACAATGGCACTTTTGACACTATGGACACTCCTATTCTTGTAAGATAGCCCCATATCTGGTGATAGTAAGGGTCTTTGGATTATGCTGGAGCAAACACAATGATCAAGTTATACATAGCGAGGATTTAGCAAGGATACAGAGTATACTGAAGAGGGCAGAGTGCTGTGTCCATAAAGTATGAGATCAAATTTTAGGTCTGAAATTTATAACGTAAGATAATATACAATCTCTCCTTCCACTAGTTTTTGTAAATAAAGTTTTATTAGAACACTGTCAAGCTCATCCCTTTATCCATTGTCTATGGCTGCTTTTATGTTATAATAGCATAGTTATTTGTGATAGATACAATCTGCGAAGCTTAAAATATTTACTATCTGGGCCTTTACAGAAAAAGTTGGCAAACTCCTACTTTCTGTCATCATAAAACTCTCTGGTCCCTTGACTTAAAGGGAGATAGCAAAGCCCTGAGATTATACTTTTCTTTCTGAAACTTTCTAGTACTGACAGAAACAAATGTATAACTCAAGTATTGAGAAATTTATTTTCACTATTGTAGCTACTATTTACCTTGCTGTCTAAAGGGATCTCTAATAATCATGAATGATAATCTAAGTAATTTTTTTTGCCACTGTATGCCACAGGATATCAGTATTGCATTCTTTTCATTAATAATGGAATACATTAAAACTCAATTAGGCAAAAGTCCCAAATTCCAGTCATCAAGATTCAGTTTCTTGGGACAGCTTTTGGAACTAAGACTCCAGCAGTCAGGGTTTGATTAAGAAAACAAAAATGACACTAAGTATTTCAAACATAGAACATGTAATGCAATGAATTGTTTGCAAATATATTTGGAGAGCTGGAGAGCACTCAAAGGAAAGTAAGTTATTAGAAAAATTAGTTACCAAAAAAAATGAGTTTGGGATTTTTATAGATACAGTTGCGCAGATGGTGATGGAACCAAGCTACCTGAGAGGAACATAGGAGCCCATGTTCAGAGCACTGCTGTGCCCTGGAAGAAATGGCTTATCCCTTCCTTCCTGTGCTCTGATATCCTTCCAGTGCCTCCCAGCATTAGTTACCTGGTGAGAAGGCCCCAAAAATGTCCTCTCACATGTTTCCCACCCTTGCAGCTAAGTGACAATGGATACCATCTGGCACAGAATCTACTTTTAAAATATTTTTCACTAGATAAAGATGCCAGGTATAGTTTCACAAATCTTTAAATTATGGGAAGCAGTTTCTACACTTAGAATTTTGTTTACATATGAAATATTTAAAACAATGTCTACATATAGTTAGTGCCATATGTGTTGTTTTTATGATGACATGGTGATTTGGTAGTTTTTACTACTGTCTCTTTCTTCAGCTGTTGATTTGAGCATTGGCTCTTCTGAATTGGATTTCCACATTTCTTGTTTTCTTTTCTGTATTCTATTTCTTTCATTGTCTTCTGATTTTCGGAAAACGTCCTCAACTCTATCTTCCTAGTGCTCCATAGAGTTTTAATTTCTACTATCACATAGTTAATTTTGAAGAGATCTTTTCTTTTTTATGGTATCCTGGTCTTGTTTCATAAATGTATTTTTTCTCTTTAGCTCCTGAAAGATATGAAGTTTTCTTTCTTCTTGTTACTTTTTGTTTGTTTTATTCCCTTACATACTGAATATTTTCTTCAACTGTCTAGGCTACCCTTGATTCTCTGCTTATATTACAGAGTGGTGCATGAAAGAACAGGTAGCTCCAGGTGCATGGGGGAAGTATCACCTGTGATTATCACTGTAGTATTGTCTACCTGGCCTCTACTGTTTTAGAATCTCTATTATCTTAAAATTTAGGTCTCTATTCTTGAGCGAGTCAGATTTCCCAAGGATGATTTTTCCAGTCTAGAAAATATATAACTGCCTATATTTTCAGAGACAAGTTTGGCAGAAGACTGGAGATCTTAATATTAATGCAAGATTTTATTTGTTCCCCTGTTTTAGTACAAAATCCCCACCCTACACACTGTCCTATGCCCCCAAGTCCAAAGAGTCATTTCAGGGAATGAACTTTGTTTTCTGCCAGGTTGGTAATGGGCATTGCCCAGCTACATGGAGCAGAGGGTGAAATAATTTCCTAGACTGACTTTAAAATTATCTTCATTTAAAAAATTATATCTTTATTCTCATATCTAATGATAACTAGCACCACCAATTCCTGAAAATATAGGAAATTTCACAGTTACTTCCTGGCATTCCAAAATGTCTGCCAAAGATTTACTAGTAACTTTTTATTTTATTTTTCACTTTTAGCATCCATCCATCTGTTTTCCAGTTTCCAGAATGCTTTTTCTCCTGTCCTATTCTTTTTGTTCTTATTGACTTTTTATTAACAATTTAGGAGAGAGTGTAAGTTAAATGCATATGCTAAATCCACCCTCTTTACCTACAAGTTTTCAACAGACTATTTTAGGACTCATCTTAAGTATGTGTGTGAGTGTGTGTGTGTGTGGGTAGGTGGGTGTGTGTGTGGTGTGTGAGTCTGTATTGCTAACAGTATTTGTCAATATGATAGCTGTCTTCTTAAAACAGCTTTCTTACTGCAACTAGCTTCAAGGGGAGGGAGGTATAGAATCAACTGTCTTTGTTGACTTTGCTGGGTTTCAAATTTGAGGATGCTCACTTATCTTAAGTTTTGGTTTTTGGTTTCAGGAATGTGTGAGCCTTTCTTAACAAACAATTTTTCCTTCCATCTCTACTCGCAAGGTGGTAAACTCTAGTCAGAGTTCACTGCTCCTTTTTGGACTTTCCCAAAATTGAAAAAATAAGCATATATCAAATTTTGAATTTCACCTATCATTTTCCCTAAAACTACACCCCACAGTTCTGTGTTCCAAGTATAGCCGCATAGCAAAATTCATTACAATCATTTTTAGCTCACAGTGGTTGGATATTTACAATGAGCCAATTTCACATTTTTGGTTCTGTTGCTTTCAGTATCTAACTCTGGTACCAATTTCTGCATAAATAAGCATCAGGTTTCTCTACTCAGAATATGAAACTCTACCATATAGTGACTTAAACTAGTTAGGGAGTCATTTTTTCTCATTAAATAAAGAACCCAAAGGTAAGCAGTCCAGGGCTCATATATGGCTCCTTCATGCCATCAGGTACCCAGGCTCTCTCCAGTTCTTTGCTGTGACATCTATGATCTTCCATACTGATATTTTTTTCCTCATGGCTATCTCATGGACATGCACTCCAGAAGTCATATCCATGTTTCAACAGAAAAAAGAGAATACTAAAGCACCAAGAGTGTGGATGCTTGCTAAGTCTAACTATGGCTTCGTCCGTTTTTGCTCCTTCAAAAAAAAAAAAAAGCACAGACTAGGTAATTTTTAAATAATAGAAATTTATTTTTCACAGTTTTAGAGACTGGGAAGTTCAAGATCAAGATCAAGCTTATTTGGTGTCTGATGAAAACTCTCTGCTGCTTTATAGATTGTGACTCATATATTCTCATACAGCAGAAGAGACGGAAGAACAAGGTAGCTCTCTGAAGCTTCTTTTATGACAGCATTAGTCCCAGTCATTAGTGTGGAGTCCTCAAGCCTTAAACCCCTCCCAAAGGTCCCACCTTTTAGTACCATCACCTTGGGCTTTAAGTTCCAACATATAAATTTTGCAGGGACATGTACATTCAAACCATAGGAAACACTTTGTACTGTAAATTTTCCCCAGCTATTTTACTCAGCAACGTCTATTTATATCTCTTTGGGAAAATTTTCACCCTAGACAAAAATCAAACATCTTAACAGTAAGAAAGAAGGGACTGCTTTTATCTCCTAACTGTACTCACCATTTCCTCTTGCCCACCCCAATGCATTCTCCACTCAGCAGTTAGAGTAAGCTTTCTAAAGAAAATCTTATCATATCAGTCCTCTTATAAAGCTCTTCAACGCAATCCTGTTGGACTTAGTATAAAATATCTTTAATACAGCTGTCAGACATCGCATGATTCCCTCCCAGTTCTCTTTCTTATTGGTTTGCCTTACTCTCCATGCCCAAGGCACATGGGCATCCTGTGAGTCTGTCATGTGAAGCTAGCGTGCTTTTGCTCATCTCTTGGTTTTCACACATGCCATTCCCACTGTCTGGTAGATTCTTGCCCTTGTTCTCCACCTGAATAACAAACCACCCTTGGCATAACTACTCTAATATCATTTATTTAGAGAAATCGTTCCTAACTTCACAAACTAAACCAGCTTCCTCATTTCAATCTCTCACAATCTCTTTAATTCTCATTTACAGCAATTGCAAAAGTAGCAATCATATGCTACTTGTTTTATGCCCAAAATAGCATCATAGAATGCTGCTTGTATCTCCTAAGAATCTATCAGATTAAAAAAAGGAAGTAACATATACAGCTCATCTTTTATGTAATTTTTAGACACACACACACCTCATAACTCAGAGCTTGCCTTAGAAAACTATAGTACCGGGAGATTATTATTTCTTCTAACGCATTACAGAAGCAGGAGATTAGTCATCATTCCTTTAGTCCTGTCCAAGTTGCCACTGATCTGTGATCTGTGAGGCAATCATTTTCCTCCTCCCAATGTTCTACATTTCATTATAAAAACTTTGTGAAGCTACAGCCTTGGGAGTGGTGCTTGAAGAGGGTGTTCTTCTTACTCAGTCTTTGTCCCCATATATTTTTTAAAGATGATGTGAATCATGATTGATCTGTGCTTTTTGTTGCCCTGAATCCTTTTTTCAGTTTTGGAGTCCTCTATAAAGATCAGTTTAAAACGTTTACAAATCTTCTGTGAGAGTTTCTTCTTTGGCCACGATATAGCTATGGTTATTTAATGGTCTAATTTCAACTGACTGCTGCTGTGAGGTTAAATCCATTTTTCACCAAAGCTCTTCTGGTACATAAATTCTCCCTGTTACGTAAGTGAAAAGCAGCACATACTGAGTGAAATGATTGTTGGTTTTTATGATTTTTTTTTTTTTTGGTAGCTGGTTAGGAATCAGAGAATTAGAGGTTGGACTGAATCATGTAGAAACATTCATTATTTTGGATGACTTGTAAGTTCATAGGCAATCCTACCATATTTTTTGTGTCTAAGAAGATGAAAAAGAACAAGAAAAAAAATTTTTTAACAGCTGGGTCATTGATATTGGCCGCTTTCATGTTTTAGAAGCTAGAAATCTAGGATTTTTAAATTTTATTTCATTTTATTATAGAGGTGTGGGATACAAGTGAGGATTAACTACACAGGCAGGCTGCAGGCTGCATGCAGGTAAAGTTTGGGCTTCTAACTGGCCCTCACTCCCCCTTGCAGTGGACCAGATGCACTTTGTGTTGTCACGTGCCCCCCTTTCCTTCCTCCCTTGGCAGTGCCCAGCAACTGCAAACCCCTTCCTCGTACTAATGTGACTAGTATTCAGGGCCCACTTATTAGTGAGAAGATGCAGTATTCATTTCTATGTTTCTGTGATGGATCATTTAGTATGATGGACTCCAACCCATTCAGTCTGCTGTGAAGTCCATGATTTTGTTCTTCTTTATGGCTGTGTAATACTTCATCGTGTTTATGTTTGACGTTTTTTTTATCCAGTCCACTTTCGATGGGCAGTAGTGTTGTTTCCATGCTTTTGCTATTGAGGCTAGTGTGGCAATAAACATTCCTGTGCAGGTAACCTTTTTGTAGAATGATTTATGTTCTGGCAGGTATATTCCCAGGAGTGAGACTGCTGGATCATATGAAAGGTCAATTTTTAGTTATTTTAGGAATCGCCACATTGCTTTCTTAATAATAAGAATATATCCATTAATATGTTTCTCTATTTTTAAACATGGCAATAATAAAACACTTATTTAAAATTTTGTATTTAACTCTATGTAAAAGTTATTCAAACTTTGTCTACCTTAAAATAAAGCTTAAAGAACTTGTATACATTTAGTCAAAAATTATTAAATAGTCGAGCACCTGTTAAAGAGGAACTCATGGGTTGGTTGTCTTACACATAAAAATTAAGCTCTAGGCATTAGAATTATACATTAGATTCTTTTGTAATTAATAGCATTACTATCTTTTACACTGGAGTAACCATAATACCTGTATTTTTATTACAATCCCTATAATATACTACCTCGTGTAATTTTTTGGTTTGCATCTCTGTCTTCCCACAGATATTGCAAAGGCTTTGTTTACAGGGATGTAATAAATGTTATGTTTTTGTTGAACTGTTGAATTTTCAAATAATATTTTAGAACAATTTACATTTATTCAATAAAATATTGTATATGTTTTCCTTAGAAAGCCACATCTCATTGAAAAATATTTCATAAATGACACTATGTATTCTCTGAATACATCATTTATATAAAAACATAGAGCATTTATTCTTTAAACCCTGTAAGTCTACCAGTGCTAAATGCTCCATCAAAATGTCAAATATATACTAAATGTTCCAGGAAATTGTAAAATATATGGACAAATATTGGACAGATAATTTAATGACTAAATAACAAGCAATGCATTATCAATAGTCATTGGTATATTGCAAATTTCTTAGGCTTTGTTTCTCTTTAGGAAGTTAATGAAAGGTATTTTTAGTATTATTGGAGTATGGACATCAAAAAGCTTCCTCAAAAGTTCTCATTATTCCTCCAGAAATATAGATGCTAGTATTCATGTCTTCTACCTTGTACTTGCTTACTACTGGGGAAAGAGGATTTTAAGGTTAATTGCTTTCTTTTCTTGCTCTATAAAAACTGTTTGAGTCTATATGAAGTAAAATACTCTATGGCAAAATCTACATCTTAAAATTAAAAATATTAATATTCAAATTTGAGGTGGGTGAGATTAACGTTAATTTTTAATTTTTTTCAAAATTCATATTTTTCAAATAATATTTTTAGTTTCTATAAATTGAAGAATGCAAATCCTGTTTATGCTTACATGTGAAATTATTTTTACATATTTACCTTAATGTCAAAATTTTATTTTATTTTACTTTATTTTAAAGATGTGGGGTACAATTCAGGGTTAGGTATACAAATGTTCATTATGCAGGCACTCTTGTTGATGAGGTTTGCCTCTGCCTCCCCTGGCAGTTTCCCTCAACTGCCAATCCCATGCCCCCTCCTCTGGTAGTTTTCCACTACCGCCAGTCCCCTTTTCATAGTATTATAATTGCTCAAGGTCCACTTATAAGTGAGAACATATGGTACTCAGTTTTTTGTTTCTGTGATAGATTACTCAGTATTATAGACTCTAAATCCATCCAAGTTGCTGCGAAGTCCATATGTTTGTCCTTCTTTATGGCTGCATAATATTTCATTGTGTATATGAACCACATTTTTAAAAATTCAGTCCAGCTTGATGGGCAGCATGGTTGGTTCCATGCTTTTGCTATTGTGAATAGAGCTGCAACAAACATGTATGTGTAGATATCTCTTTTGTAGAATGATTTGAGTTCCTTTGGGTATATTCCCAATAGGGGAATTGCTGGGTCATATGGAAGGTCAATTTCTAGTTCTTTCAGAAACCTCCACACTGTCTTACAAAGAGGTTGCACTAGTTTGCATACCCATCAGCAGTGTAGAGGCATTCCTTTTTCTCCACATCCTTGCCAGTATCTGTTGTTGTTTGTTTTATTAATGATGGTTATTCTTAGTTGGGTTCGGTGGTATCTCAATGTGATTTTGATTTGCATTTCTCCGATGATGAGTGGTACTGAACACTTTTTCATTTGTTTGTTGGCTGCCCGTATATCTTTTTTTGAGAAGTGTCTACTCATGTCTTTTGCGCTCTTTTTAATGAGGCTGTTTGTTTTTTTCCTTTTGGCGCATTTGAGTTCATTGTAGATCCTAGATGTTAGGCCTTTGTCAGATATACAGTTGGCAATTTTTTTTTCCCATTCTGTGGGTTGTCTCCCAACTCTCTTGATGGTTTCTTTTACTTTGCAGAAGCTTGTCAGTTTGATGAGGCCCCACTTGTCTATCTTATTTCTTAAGGTATGGGCACGTAGGGTTCTGATCAGGAATTGGTTGCTGGTTCCAATTTCCATAAGGATGTCTCCTGCATTTTCTAAGATCCTTACAATTTGAGTTTTTACGTTTAGGACTTTGATCCATTTAGAGTTAATTTTTGTGCATGGTGATAGGTAGGGGTCTTGTTTCAATCTTCTGTATATGATCAGCCAGTTTTCCCAGCACCATTTACTTAATAGTTTCTCCTCTCCCCAGTGGTGGTTGTTGGAGGCTTTGTCAAAGATGAGTTGGTTGAGAAATTGAGGCTTTGCTTCTGTAATTTCTATTCTGTTCCATTGGTCTATATGCCTGTTCTTGTATCAATACCAGGTTGTTTTGATTATTGTAGCCTTATAATATAGTTTGAAGTCTGAAAGTGTGATACCTCCTGCTTTGTTTCTTTCGCTAAGGATGGTTTAGGCTATTTGTGGTCATTAATGGTTCCATATGAATTTCTGTTTTATCATTTTCAGGTCTAAGAAGAATGATGTTGGTAATTTAATGGGTATTGCATTGAATCTGTAGATTGTCTTTAGTAGGATAGACACCTTAACAATGTTGATCCTTCCTATCCATGAGCATGGAATATTTTTCCATTTGTTTGTGTCTTCTTGGATTTCTTTGAACTGTGTTTTGTACTTTTCATTGTAAAGATCTTTCACTTCTCTGGTTAGGAAGATGCTGAGGTATTTCTTTTTCTTTTTTTGTGGCTATTGTTAATGGGATTGTGCTTTTTATTTGGTTCTCTGCCTGCTTGTTGTTAGTGTATGAGAATGCAACTGTCTTTTGCACATTTTTTTGTACCCCAAGACTTTGCCAAAGTTATTTATCAATGCAAGCAGGTTTATGACAGATTCTTTTGGATTTTTGAGGTATAGGATCATATCGTCAGCAAAGAGGGATATCTTGACTTTCTCTTTTCTTATTAGGATACCCCTGATTTCCTTCTCTTGTCTAATTGCCTAAGCTAGGACTTCCAACATAATGTTGAACAAGAGGGGTGAAAGTAGGCAGCCTTGTGTTGTTCCAGTTGTCAGGGGAAATGCTTCCAGTTTCTGTTAATTTAGCAATATGTTAGCTATGGGTTTATCATAAATGGCACTTACTATTTTGAGGTATGTTCCTTCTATGCCTAGGTGTTTGAGGGTTTTTATTAAGATAGGATGCTGGATTTTATCAAAAGCTTTTTCTTCATCTAATGGTATAACCATATGGTTTTTGTTTTTATATCTGTTGATGTATTTAATTTCATTTATGGTCTTGCGAATGTTGAGCCAGCACTGCATCCCAAGGATGAAACCTACTTGGTCTTGGTGGATGATTTTTGAGATGTTTTTGGATCCTATTTGCTAGAATCTTGTCTCTTACTGATGAAAGAAGGCTTAAAAGATTTTTACTGGTTACCTATTTTTGTAATTTTGTAACCAACTATTTTTCATATATTTATATTAAAAGTAACCTGATTTGTATATATGATGAATGTGAGTAACAGATTGCTAAAATCCATATCTATTGAAATATGGATCCTGGAATATGAAATGCTCTTATTGTACTTGAGAGCAACAAAAATGATATCTGGTCATAGTTTATCCTCATTACTGAACTTCAATCACTGCTTTGCTACAAAAAATTATTGTTAGCATTGGCATAAATTACCCTACATACTTAGAGAATTTTCATACTATTCATCCATCTATACTAGGTTAATACAAAAAATTTAAACAGAAGGGAACTTCAAGATGGCTGACTAGAGGAGGCATCCAACATGCACCTTCTCCACAAAGAAAAACAAGTACAAGTAGATAATCTCACACTGAATAGAGTGCCTAAGAAAGAATACTGTAATTCAGCATACAAGTGATAGGAAATACCTGAGGCACAGAGGTAGAAGGACCCAAGGAAGCTAGCCTGGTCAGGATCAGCTGGGATTGTGAAGAAACTCTCCAATTCGGGGAAAGGGTAAGTAAGAAATCCCCAAGACTCACATTTCCACAACAGGTTTCTGCAAACCTATTATGTGAGAATCCCTAACCCTCACCAGCCTTGAGACTGAGTATAAGAAGCAGCCTGGAGTCCAGGCAGAGGCATTGTTCTATAAAGGGAGCTCACATTGTGTTCTACACAGCCAAGAGACCTAAACAGCTTCAGACCTTTCCAGACTGCATCCTTCCCTGGGGTCCAATAGCCTCTGAAACTCCACATCCTTGGATCCCCACAGACATCCTCCCATATCTTCCCAGAGGGCTGAAACCTTGCAATGTCAGTCAGACACAGCCTTGCAGCAGGGTCTCCAACACTCTAACCCACAGAATGCCCTATACCTAGGGAACAGGCAGTTCAGCGCACTGAAGGTTGCTCCCAGGTCAAAGGAAGCCAAAATATACACTTCCCAGAGCCTGAAAACCACCCACCTGGGGTCCCTGCTACCCACAGACACTTTGCCTTCACTAGAAGCAAGGCTGCAGTACTTTTGTGTGTACTTTGAGGATCAGCTATCCCTACTTTCTACTGCTGCTACTGCATCCACAACCATCTCTACTGCCTCCTGGGTCTGAAGCACACACTTTCCACAGTGCTTTCCACTGACAACAAATCCAACCCTTCCAGCAGCAGGGCCACAGCACACTTGCATGCACTCTGAGGACAGGCTCTCCCAGCCCATCACCACTGTTGCTGTCACCACCTAAGCACACCACTTGAGGACCTAAAAGTTACCCTACCTCACCCAACACTGCTGGCATCTGTGTTCTCCTCCTGGAAGCCTGAGAATAGGCTGATCCAGACTGCCATCACTACCTCTGCTGGCATCTGCCTGTACATGCCATTTGAGGGCTAAAGACTGGCCCATCCACCATTAACACCAGTGTATGCTGGCTAAGAGCCTGAGGATTTTCCCACCATTGCCACTGTCATTGCCTATGCCACCCATCCTCCTGGCCTACTACTACTGTTGCTGATACATAGGCAAGAAGCCTGGAGGCCCCCAAACCGACTCACCTTAACCTGCTAACACAGGTACTGCATATGCCACCCATAGGCCCAAAGACAGGTATGTTTGGTCCACCGCTGCCACCACTTAGGCCTGAGCACTGACCCACTTGGCAACCCTGTTCATAGCAAAGCATCACCACAGCCTCACCAACATTGACAGCCTAAGCTAATGAGAAAAGCACAGACATCACTGATGCTGTTTATAACCAAAGAAATCAGATGGAGACTACACTACTGCACACACACAGAATCAAAGATATAGTGACCTATGCAACCAGCCTCAAAAATATTTCTTCAGGAAAAAGACTTCTTCTACAAAACCAATATAAAAAATTGGAAGACGTGACTATTATAACAGATGAGTAGATATCACCATAAAGAGATAAGAAACATGAAAAAGTAAGGGAATGTGATATCCCCAAAGGAACACGATAATTCTTCAGCAACATATTTCAATGACAAAAATTAGAAAATGCCTTTAAAAATTCAAGATAAAGATATTTTTAAAAGATCAGTGAGCTACAAAAGAACACAAACAATACAAAAAATCAAAAAAAAAATTTAGAATATGAGTGAGAAATTCAACAGAAGGATACATCATAAAAAAGAACCAAACAGAAATCCTGAAACTAAAGAATTCAATGATTGAAATAAAAATGTAATTGAGAGTTTCCACAATGGATTAGAATATGCAGAAGAAAGAATTTAAGAACTTAAAGATAGGTGTTTTGAAATAACCCCGTCAGGCAAAAATAAATTTAAAAAATAAAAGTAATTATAAACAAAGTCTGCATGAAATATGGAACACCATAAAGCAAACAAATATTTCAACTTTCGTATTCCAAAATATGGAAAGAAAACCAAAGGTGAAGAAAACTTATTTAACAAAATAATAGCCCCCAAAATTTCTAAGTCTAGCAAGAATCCAAAAACAGAGGCTCAAAGATCCCCAAATATATATAAGGTAGAAAGGTCTTCCCCATAGCATGTTATAGTCAAACTGTTAAATTTTAAAAACAAAGAGAGAATTCTAAAATTAAGAACAGAAAAGCATCTATTTACATATAAGGGAAAACTCATCAGACTAACAGTGCTTTTCTCAGCGGGAACTTTACAGGCTGGAAAGAATAAGATGATATATTCAAAGAATGAAAGAAAAAAAATACTGTATCCAGCCAACAACACTATCCTCAGTAAAATTGCCCTTTATAAATGAGAGAGAAATAAAGTATTTTCCAGACAAGCAAAAGCTGAGAGAATTCATCACCATTGGACTAGCTCTACAAAAAATGCTTAAGAGAGTCCTACATCTGAAAGTAAAAAGACAATAACTACCATCATGAAAACACATAAATATATAAAACTCACTGGGAGGACAAGCACATACATGAAGAAGATAAATAACTAAAATATTAGCAGTACAAAAAAATCACAAAAATGCAATGATAAATAATAAAAGAACAAAGTACATACAGAGCAACCATAAATTAGCTAATAAAATGACAAGAATAAGTTCTTATATAGCAATAATTACCTTGAATGTAAACAAATTAAATTCTCCACTTAAAAGATAAAGACTGTCTGACTGGGTTTAAAAAAAAAAACAGCAAATAAACTATTAACCAGCTATATGCTATCTATAAGGAACTCACTTCAACTATAAATACACATATAGACTGAAATTAAAGGGGTGAAAAAAGGGTTTTCATGCAAACTTTTTAAAAAGTAAGCCACAGACCAATATGTACATCAGATAAAATAGACTTTAAGTCAAAAATAGTTAAGAAGGGCATTATCTAATGATAAAGAGATAAATTCAGCAAAAATAACAATTCATACTGGAGCATCCAATACAAGGGCACACAGACATAAAATGCAAATTTAGGGTGAGGTATATAAATATTCATTGTGCAGGTAACCTTGTTGATGAGATGTGCTCCCTTGCCCCAGGCAGGTATTGACTACTGTCAATCCCACCTCCTCACATCCCCAGCACCCCCCACAGTTGCCTACTACTGTCAATTCTTTTATTATAGTATTGTGATAGTTGTTTAAGGTCCACTTATGAGTGAGAACATGTGATACTCAGCTCTTTGTTTCTGTGAGAGATCACTCAGTATTATATACTTTAATTCCATCCAAGTTGCTGCAAAGTTCATGATTTTGTTCTTCTTTATGGCTGTGT
>CAUYQG010168143.1:0-41090 GCA_963574415.1 Tarsius wallacei | reverse complement strand
ACATGTGATACTCAGATCTTTGTTTCTGTGAGAGATCACTCAGTATTATAAACTCCAGTTCCATCCAGGTTGCTGCAAAATTCATGATTTTGTTCTTTTTTATGGCTGCATAATATTCCATTGTGTATATGTACCACATTTTTTTAAATCCAGTCCTCTTTTGATGGACAGCATGGTTGGTTCCATGATCTTGCTATTGTGAACAATGCTGCAATAAACATACATGTGCAGGTATCTTTTTTAGAGAGTGATTTGAGTTCTTCAGGGTATATTCCCAGTAGGGGTATCGCGAGGTCATATGAAAGGTCGATTTTTAGAGCTCTTAGGAATCACCACACTGATTTCCACAGAGGCTGCACTAGTTTACACTCCCACCAATAGTGTAATAGAAGTGTTCCCTTTTTACCACATCTTCTCCAGCATCTGTTATTTTTTGAGTTATTGATAGTGGCCATTCTGACTGGAGTTAGGTGATAACTCAGTGTAGTTTTAATTTGCATTTACTTGATGACTAGTGAGGTTGAACATTTCTTCATGTATCTGTTGGCTGTTTGTATGTCTTCTTTTGAGAAGTGTCTGTTCATATCTTTTCCCCACTTTGTAATGGGGTTGTTTGTTTTTTTCTTTTCAGCACGTGTGAGTTCCTTGTAGATTCTAGATGTTAGGCCTTTGTCAGACACGGAGTTGGCAAATACTTTTTCCCAGTCTGTGGGCTGTCTCCCTGCTCTCTTGATGGCTTCTTTGGTTTTGCAGAAGCTTGTCAGTTTAATGAGGTTCCAGTTGTCTATCTTACCTCTTATGACCCATGCGTTTTGGGTTTTGCTGTGGAATTGGATGCCAGTTCCAACTTTCATAAGGGTGTATCCTTCATTTTCTAAAGCTCTTATGGTTAGAGGTTTTACATTTAGGTCTCTGATCCATTTAGAGTTAATTTTTGTGTATGGGGATAGATAGGGGTCTTGTTTGAGTCTTCTGCATGTGGTCAGCCAGTTTTCCCAGCACTATTTACTGAATAGGTTCTCATCTCCCCAGTGGTAGGTGGTGGAGTCTTTGTCGAAGATGAGTTGGTTGAGAAATTGAAGTTTTGCTTCTGGAATCTCAATTATATTCCATTGGTCTATATGCCTGTTCCTGTACCAATACCAAGCTGTTTTGATTATGTAGCTTTATAGTAAAGTTTGAAGTCTGGTAATGTGATACCACCTGCTATTTTTTTTGGTGAGGATTGTTCTGGCTATTCTTGGTTGTTTGTGTTTCTATATGAATTCCTGTACTGTTGTTTCTAGGTCTGAGAAGAATGTTGATGGTATTAAATTATATTTTTCTATGTTATTAAAAATCTTTAACATTGGAGTGTTGTCTCAGAACAAAACCATGAAAATAATGCACATTGATTTAAATTGTGTATTAGTTTTCTATGCAACAAATAAGTTACCACAAGCTTAGCATCTTTCAGCCACACCCACTTGTTATCTCACAGTAAAGGTAGGTCAGAAGTCTGCCATGGTGTGGGGGGATTCTCTGCCCAGTGTCTCACAAGGTCAAGATCAAAGTGTCAGCAGGGTTGCAATTCAATGCTTGAGGTCCTTTTCCTAGGTAGCTAGTCATTGGCAGAATTGACATCCTTCTCGCGCTTTTCACACTGTTCCCTCCAACTTCAAGTCGGTAGTGTTAGGTGGAGTTTTTCTCTTATTTGAGATCTCTCTGATTTGCCCTTTTGCCGCATCTCTTTAACTTCTTTTCTTCTACTTTTAATACTTCCTGTGATTGCAGTATGACAATCAAAGATAGTATTGAATAATCAAAGATAGTCTTTCTATTTTTAAAATCAACTGATTACTAACCTTAATCACAACATCAAAGTTTCTTATTTTTCATGTAATGTAACATATGTATTGGTGTGTCACCAGAAGCAAAAGTCCTGGCAACAAAATTCTGCTTATATATTTAGATAAATAAATATGTAGTGAAATATTTTGAGGCAAGAAAGACATATCAAATACATTTTTGTCTCAGAATAAGTTTCTACCTACTCAAAATTAAGTTTTAAATGTTAAAAAGTGAATTAAAATTAAACTTTATTCAAAAAGTATATATTTAACTATCAATAACAGGTTGTCAAGAAATATGTATTTAGTACCAAGTATAGACTGGTGTTACTAGAATCAAACCAAGACTGAATTTCAATAGTTTTTGTGTCTACTGCGTAACATAGTATCTGACTATAATATGGTAGATACATGTTTCATAAATAATTATAGGATAAAAAGAATGAACATCTCTGACATAAAACAACTTTCCACATTTAGAGAAACTGGCATGCACATTTCAGGAAGAGAGAAAGAGAAATTTTTCTGTATCTTGATACCATGGTGTATAAGGGGTAAAGGGAAAGAAGTTGAGCCCAGAAAAGTAAGAAAAAGCCAAATCTTTGTTAGAAGGATTTGGAAAACACACTGGAAAAGTGTCCTTAATATAAACAAGCTAAATTTGTTGTTGTTGTTGTTTTGGAGTTGGAGTCTCACTCTGTTGCCTAGGCTGGAGTGCAGTGGCACACTCATGGTCATCGTAGCCTCAACCTGCAGGGCTCAGGTGATCCTTCTGCCTCATCCTCCCAAGTAGCTGGAACCACAAGGTACGCTCCACCATGCCTGGCTAATTTTTTAAAAATTATTATTTATTGTAGAGATGATGCCTCTTCAAATTGCCTGGGCTGGTCTCAAACCCGTGGGCTCAGGCAATCCTCTCACCTCAGCCTCCCCAAATTCTGGGATTATAGGTATAAGTCACCATGCCTGACCAAGTTGTTTTCTTTTCTTTTTGTTTTTTAAGTTGGAGTCTCACTCTGTGGCCCAGGTTGGAGTGCAGTGGCATGCTCACGGCCACCCCAGCGCCAACTTGCTGAGCTCCGGCAATCCTTCCACCTCAGTCCTCCAAGTAGCCAGAACTACAGGCACACGCTAATCATGCCGTTAGTTTTTGATTTATTGCAGAGATGAGGTCTCACCAAGTCGCCCGGGCTGGTCTCGAACCCACAGGCTCAGGCAATTCTCTTGCCTCAGCCTCCCAAAGTGCTGGGATTACAGGCAGTGCTACTGAGTCCAGCCAAGTTGTTTTCGTTAATAGCCTTTTGCTCTTATAAATTATAAAAATGTATCCTTTTATTTAAGTCATTTTATGGTGGGAAGGGAGGATTAAAGGAACAAGAAGATATCATTAATAGGTATGCCCTATGTAATATATTATAGATATTGATAAATAAATGAAATAATATACAATAGTTTCTATTTCTGTGACGTTATATAGAACAGAGTATCACCTGTTCTATATATATATGCTACTTAAATCTTATGATCTAGTGGCAGATGCATCACCATGAGCAAGTGCAGATTTTTTTCCTGTGGCCAATGAGAGACACAAAGAAGATTCTTTGAGATTGTAAAATTGGGGAAATTAGCATACTCAAACATATTCCACAGGTGAAAATATCTGCTCACCTTTCTCCACTGTTCAAAGCTCTCTATTGCATTTAGATCGATGATGACCTCTTTGACAAGTTCAGAAAGACTTGTCTTTTTTACTCTGTACTTAATTTACCAATGCGTTCTCACATCAGCTATCCACCTTCACTGTGTTTGTTACATTAAAACTAGCATTTTAAAAAATATTTGCTAAAATATTCGCTTCCCATCAACTCAGGACCTTTTAACATTCTATTCTTTCACAAATGCTTGAGATAACTCATGTTAATTGTGCTAATTACCTAATGTTCTCTTTTTAAAAATCATAATTGGTTATAGGGTTTTTCAATTTAAAAAAAATCAGATTTCCTTTTTTTCTCCTACATTTTAGAATATTTTAAATATAATTAAAATTTGGTAAAATTTTCATCCTTTGGTTCTGGGGTTTGGAAAAGAGAAAGAAGGGGGTGGGGGAGAGAGAAAGAGACTGAGATTGAGATGACTCAGATGATTAGGGAGGCTGAGAAATCCCAAGATCTGCATTTGACAAGCTGGAGACCCAGGAGAGCTGTTGGTGTAGTTTTAGCCCAAAAGCCCGCAGAAGTGAGACTCAAGAAGAGCCAATGTTTCAAAGTCCAGAAGCAAGAAACAAACAAACAAACAAAACCCACAAATGTCTGCTCAAGGCAGTCAGGCACGAGGAGTTTCCTCTTACTTGAGGTAGGGACAATTTTTTTTCTTTTAATCAGGCTTCAACTGATTCAATGAGGTACACCCACATTAAAGAAAGCAACCTACTTTCATTGGTCTGCTAGTTAAATGTTAATCTCATTCAAAAATACCCTCACAGACACCCAGAATAATGTTTGACCAAATTTCTGGGCATGCCATGGCCCAGTCAAGTTTACACATAAAATTTACTATCACAACTAGGTGGCTGGTACTGCCACAGTCTGGATCCCAGAATAAACTAAATAGAGCTATCTCAGCAAAGCCCAACCAGACCCACAGTTTAAAGTAGAACCACCCATCCAAAGATAGCCTGTGTCAGCAGACTCAGAATCCCCAGATGCATAAGAATAAATAATTTTTGTGTTAAGTCAGTGAATTTGGAGTAATTAGTTATGTAGCAACAGCTTATATATTCAACAAACACCAATGAGACAACTGAATAGCCAAACATATTTATGAGTCAACCAAGTAAAGTTATAGTAATGTATTTAATTTGAAGATCACTTCTGATATTTCAGTATGCTCCTTTATTTTGAGCCATCACCAAATTTGCTGTGTTGGAAACTACAAATGCATGGTTTTAGATAAGAAACTAGTATAAATATAAATGTTGGTGTTTGTTCTGCAGATGACTGAAAGTAGTGTCTCAAGACGATAGCAAAATAAGCCACTGAAGCAATTTTATTTTTTTCACTTTGGGTGTGGCATGTCTGTGTAAGCACGTCTCCTCTGTATTTCGTTTTTTAATATAATTTCACCCATAATTTATGTTAAGTTAACCAATTTTCTGTTCCCGTACTTATCATCACTTAATGTCTTTCTGATAAGTGTGTTATGACAACTATTTTCCAGTCTTAAGGAATCTTATCTGTCACAAGGAATCAATAAAATTATTCTAAAAATATCATTTTCAACTTCTCTAATTTTGGCTGCACTCACTACAAAGCCTACGGATACGTATGCCGTGTGTTTCCCACACGGAGCACTAATTTCCCTGAAGAGCATCTGATGATATGTGAATGCTACTTGAAGATCTTTTTAAATTTTCTCTTGCACAAATTATATATAATTTTCATAAAAGATAGCTCAAATTCTTCTGGAAATGAAGTCCAATCTAGTGGCAATGAAATCAAATGTTGAAATCAGATTAGACATCTAAATATGAATGTTGTGCCCACTATATCTTAGTGGAATTGGACAAATGCCTTATATCCATCTGTTTCCTCAGCTTGATGTCAAGCTTACAGGTCTTTTATGATCTTTAAATGAGATAATACATGAGGTAGATGGTTAAGTTATTTAACATGATATATCTTCTTTCTATTTTATTTACAGAGTTCCCTGCTCATATGTGGAGAACCTACTTAAAGTCAGCTTACTTTTGCTCTTACAAAAGAAGTTTTTATTTTTGAAGATATTATATGGCCTCTCATTTTTAATGACAATTATAATAAAAATGAGATTAAATTAGCAGAGTTATGAGACATTAGTGTGTACATATAAAAATAGCCTAAATAAATACTTCTAACAGGTATATGATCATTTTGTTACTTATAGCCTTTAGAGCTCTAGCCCAATTGAGAAACTGCTATTGTTGTTAACAGTACAGTATTACCATTTTCTAATCCCCCAAAGAAAGATTTACAAAAGAAATATCTATTAAAAATGGTTTTAGTGTTTTACTCAGCTAAATGCCAAGGTTAAAAGTTCTATATATAATAAAAAGAATATTATACATAATAAAAAACTTTTATGGAGAATTCACTGTGTTCTAGTAGTTTGCTATGCACTTCACACATTAATTAATTTAAAGCTTCAAGGGAGTCATTGTTATTATTCCCAGGTCACAGGTAGAAAACATGAATTTCAAGAATTAATGTCTCTTGCTTGAAGTCATACTGCTGGAAAAAGGCAGAATCATTGTCTAATAACAGGTGCCACCAACTTACATCCACAGCCAAATTCTAGACCTTTTCATTACCCTAATATCTTTCACTATTAAAATTTAAATCTAGTATTCCTTTTTCAGACTAAAATACCCAGATTTATTAACTGTCTTTACTATTCATATTCCTTTTACATTTCCAAATCCATGCTGTAGACCAGAAAATAGAAAATACCCTATACCTCTGCATTTCCTGCTACACAAATCCAAGGTTCCCAAACAGCACTGTGTGTGAAATGCTTGCCACTGTCCTTCTGCCCATCCTGAGTAAAACCCCACTTGGTTATAGGAAAATGGGGACTTAACATCCTCTATTCCATGCATTGCCAATCTCCTGCGGCCTCTAGCTTGAGAACCACCACTACTTTCACTCGAGGAGTCAAAATGTTTCCTAATTCAGAGAACATCAATTTTACTTCACACTTCCCAAATGAACCTTCTACCAATTAACCTCCCACAGCTAAATATATGCTAATTGATAATATCAATTATAATATTTAAAATATTTTTAAAACACAATAGCATAAAAACTGAACCAGAAGAATAGACACAGGCCAGTCTATCCAACTGAGGCATAACCACTTTATCAGATCTCACTACAACAAGATGCTTCCAAATAAATGCCAATTATGTTCAATTCTTCAGAAATGTTTAACATAACTTCAAAGTCTATTCTTTGAAGAATTAAATTCTCAGCACTCAGTGTACTCTTTATTTAGACCATTGTTTTATTCTTCCCTTAAGCCAGTTGTTTAGTCACCTACTTAGATTGTGAATTTTCAGCAGTTTTTAATAATGCTGACTTTTCACAGTTTTTACTGTAATTTAAATTACAATTTTCACCAATATTCTTTTCAGCATTAAAATGTGCTTAGTGATATTAAGAAGTTTAATTGCTCTTTGGCTGAAAATGCATGGTCCAATAAATATGAGGATAGTTTCTTCTGCCCTCTCAAAAATAGCTTTTGAGCTGGAACTAACACATAAGTTATAGATGTTTTCTTAATATTTTTTATACATAACAAAATTACATGTGTGCATGTATTTATTGACGTCTTCCCAGTATGACATACACTGTCTTATTTTTCAGTTTGAAGAAATGGATTTTGTAACATTTTTCATCGTTTTTTCTGTCGTTTCCTCAATAGAACAAAGACTTCTGAATTGACTTGCCCATGCCATAGATGCAAACTTTTCATTAAAATCCAAACTTTTGAGGGAAATAATAAGTAATTGGATAAAATGATGAAAATAAGAACTGAACTAAACAAAATTGCTAAATTTCTGCTACCAACCAACTCCCCAAAATGTACTATAAAGATGTACTTATCCTTCATGCATTCAGTCATTCAAAAGATCTTTCTTGAGCAGTTACTATGAGTCATGTATTGTTTTAATTGTTAGTGACAAGCAAAAGAAACAATTTCTATCTTTGTGTCACTCACATTCTAGTGGTAGGGGGAGAGTAAACAAATAAACCAGTGTATACTAGGATTATAAGAAGATGGCAAATGTTATGGGAAGGAAAGAAAGCTGAACGTGGTAGACGTGGTCGACGGTCTCTAGGATGGCATTCCATCATCTGTGCCTTCCATTTTTCATGCTCTAGTGTTGTGTCTCCCTTGATGATATCAGTTTACTACACTCTGTAACAATATTTGAGTACAATTTATAGTAAGTTGCTACCAATAGCACGCAGTAGAATTATGGTGTATCACTTCCAAGATTGAGTTATATAAAGACTAGGGCTACTGCCTATGCATATCTTCTCTCTAGGATGATTTGCTCTGTAGAGAACCAGCTGCCTTTACAAATGTACTTCTCGGAAGCCTGTGGAAGGCTCACATGGCAAGAAACTGAAGTCTTCGGCCAACAGCTGCCAAGAAATGTAAGCCTGCCCGCAGTCACATGAGTGGGCTTGGAAGCAGAACTGCTCCCTGTGGAACTTTCGGGAAGACTGCAGTCCCAGCTCATGGCCAGGCTGTAAACTCATGAGGGACCTTGTCCAGAACCACCCAGCTCAGCTGCTCCCAGATAATAAGTGGGGTTTAAGCTCCTAAATCTTGGGGGCAATTTCTGATGCAGTAATAGATAATAAATACATGGAACAGACTGCAATCCTGGGACAAAGAAGTGTCTTATTTGGTCAAATTTCATGGAGCTGACTTTGAGTTGTAAGACTTTACTCAAAGTTTGCACCTCAGAAATAATAAGTTTACTGTCTGTCATTTTACCTAATTTTTCACAAGCCAAATATATTGGCAGTCTCTTTAAATATAGCTTAAATATTTTCCTGATAATAAAAGTAATATGCATTTCTGATATATAAAGTATAAATATCACAGATTATGTTAATAAATTTCATCCATTAGATAGAGTTTGGTGGCTATTTTACAAGAATTTTTCCGTATTCATCCATCAGCATGTGTTATGCATTAGTTTATTTGATCCCCTAAATAAAAATAAATCATTTTATATATGCTGTTGTCAAACTTCCTGCTTTGCATAAACCTTGAACAGCTCATATATATGTATAACTCATTATTTCCAAATGCCCGATCATATTCATTTCTATGAATAAATCATGTGTGATATGATTTAAAGACTTTTCTATTGATGGACATCTGGGTTCATTCTAATTATTTTTTTATTACAGGAAATATTTTGTGAAATTTTGTAAGTGTGTCTTTAACAAAATACAAACTGTATTATATACAGTTTTATTATATAGAAAAGAGTGGACTTATAAGCTGCATGATGAAAACAATGAAAGAATGAACGCAGTGGACTAATTTTCTTCCAGATGTAACAACTTTTAAGCACTAATCAAGTCAGTTAAAATAATTCAGTTATGAAAGACAATGTAATGTGTAATATTGCATCTTAAACTCTATATTTTTCCTTAATAACAAAATAGTAATTAATTGAAAATATTATTAAAAGAATGTTTATACCCCTTCCATCCAGTTCAAATATAAAATCAACATATGATGAATAAAATTAGAGATTGTAAATTTCTTACAGACATAGAGAGGCTACCAAGTCAACTGACATGAGTGCAAATTGCCTTGAAATGGAAAGATATTAAGTGGATTATTAAGTGGATTAGGTCCACTGAAAATGGAGAAATGAAGTGATAAGATACTGAATAATAGATAAATTTCACAATGAAATATAAACAAACTTCACTTTAGAGCTTTTTTTGTTCTTACCTAGGCTGGAGTGCAGTGGCACTGTCACAGCTCACCACAGCCTCGACTACCTGGCCTCAGATGATCCTTCTTCTTCAGCCTCCCAAGTAGATGGGACTACAGGTGCATCCCACCTCAAGCTGATTTTTTAATATTTTTGTAGAGACGAAGTCTGTGTTGCCCAAACTGGTCTTGATCTCCTGAATGCAAACAATCCCCCCCACCTTGGCCTCCCAAATTGCTGTGATTAAAGGTGTGAGCCATTGCACCCAGGCATAGAGCTTTTTAAAAGAGAGAGAATCTTAATAATAATAATAAATTCTAGAATAGAAGGGTAGAAGGAGGAGGAGAAGAAGTTAGGCTCCCTCTTTAAACTATTGGGATCATTGACAAATTTCATAATCCTTAGGGATTGCTGCAGAAGCTTGTCTTGACATGTGCCATTAAATCATCAACTGCTCTAACAAAGCCATTTACAAGTCACCAAACATTTGAATGCATTTTCACATTTCTCGGCCCTCTTCTAATTAGGCTATACCATATGGCTGATGCTGGCCATGATTTTGAGTAAAAGTGGTATATGTCACTTTCAGGCTGAATATTTAAGAGCTTATATATGCCCTTCCACCTCTCCAAGAGAACCTTCGTTATGGTAAGCCACTGAGATTGTAGGGTTTAATGTGTCACCACAATGTAAACTGGTCTATTTGCCTAATGCATGAATTCAACTTATTATAATTTTGTATTCACCAAACAAACAGTGTAGTTTCGCTCTGCACCCATCCCTAAGCATTGAGAAGGAACATGTCATCAGGCCGATGTAAAAATTTCTGTACATGTGCAAGTGCACACCATATTGCCAATTAATATATTGGTGGTAGGCTTTCATGCATGGCTTCTTACTTTGGTTAATTTTAGTCTGTCAAAAGATAACTACTTCTATATATAAGGTTTATATAAAACTATATATAAAATAAAGTTTTAGAGCCTAAAATACTGAGGTCTTGGCATTGAACTATAGAAATTCCTCCATGAATAGCATCCTATACTTATGCACAAAACACCCACGTTTTTCCCCATAAAATCTTTTGATATATTTTCATTCTGCCGTGCCGCATGTGTTTTTCATTTAGCCACCTCTTACTACATATGCTTAGAGAAACATTTATTAAAACCATAGAATTGTGTATATAGATAAAAATAAATAACACTTTTTTTTATCCAGGTGGCATTAAATATAATTCAATGTGCTTAGGGATCAGACTCTTGCCCTCAAGACACTATAAAAGCATCAACTTAGAAATGATTCAAGAGTATAATAACATAGTTCATCTTTATGTTTAACCTTTTCTCCTGGTACAATTTAAGTATATTTTTATACGTTCTCTTTTTGATTCAAACAGAATTTTCAGGAACTCATTCCTCAGGATTCTCTATTATAAGCCAGCCATCTTTTTTAGCCTTCTTTCTATAGCTTATTTTCTAGACTGTTTGGCATTATCATCGCTCACTGCTGTACTCTTCAAATTATTTCCAGCATTTTTCTTTTTTTAAAATGTGTAACATAAAATCCTCAGAATAATCTAAACTTTTACAAGTTTTAAAAACTTCCAAGTGTACTGATAGACTTGCCAGTCAATGGTCCACCATCATTTTTCCAAGCAGAAATAAGGCTAAAGAGATAACATCATTTGACAAGTAAAATGCTTTGCTGCTAAAAAGCAGTGTTGATAATTGCAGTGCTGCAACATTTGAACAGCATGTGTGTTTGAATCAACTCTGGGCCCTCTGTATTTGTGGGTTCTGTATTTGTGGATTCAACTCAATGCAGAATGAAAATATTTGGGAAAAAAATGGCGGGTTGTGCCTATTCTGGACAAGTAAGGATTTGTTTTTTCCTGTCATTGTTTACTAAATAATACAGTATAACAACTACTTACATAACATTTATTCTGTATGAGGCGCTATAAGTAATCTAGAAGCAATTTAAAGTATATGGGAGGATAAGCTTAAGTTATGCAACGCTTATACCATTTCATACCTGAGGCTCTTGAGCAGTCGTGGATTTTGGTGTCTGTCAGGGGTTCTGCTAGAGTACTCCATGAATACTAAGATATGACTGTATTTCTGTTTTCTATGGAAGTCAGGATGAATTCAAAACACTTTAAAAACTAGTCAGTGATTTTGGCCAGTGATTAAATTTGGCATGTTGGTAGACATGCAAAGTACAAAGGGGAATTCCTCCCAAAATGAAATTTATTTTTAAAAATGTATATTTATTCGTACATATTTAAACTTCAATCACATTTAAAGTACTCTCAGTTTGATGCAATACACCTATCGAGATGCTTTTTTCACGGCTCAAAAGAGTTTTTGAACTCATCAATTATGGTACCTTTTCGTGCTTCTGCAGTTTTATTTCACCTCTTCCAAATTGGTAAAATGTTTCCCTTTGAGGAATTTTTTCCCCCGGGCAAACAATAAAAAAAAGTCACTCATGCAAAATGGGGTGAACAGGGAGAGTGGGGCACAGGGGTCATGCAGTTTTTGGTCAAAAATTATTAAACACTCAGAGTGGTGTGGGCAGATGAGTTGTCATGGTGGAAGAACCAGTCACCCACAACTCGGGATGTTTCTGCCGCAAATTGTGACTCAACCTTTGCAAAATTTCCAGATAAAAGCTTTGGTTGATCGTTTGATCCGGAGGAGCAAATTCCAAGTGTACTGTATGGGGTCTGCCCTCAAAAAAAAAAAGAGAATTTTGGGTTTTTTTTTTGAGGAGCCCTCCATAGTAAATGTAAGGCACTTAATTTTAGGCACACTTTGGGATAGTATATAGCTTTGATATTATTTTTAATATAATTTTAAACCTTTTATTTTACTTTTTAGTTGGATCACTCTGTCGCCCAGGCTGGAGTGCAGTTGTACACTCACAGCCACCACAGCCTCGACCTGGGGGGCTCAGGCAATCCTTCTGTCTCAGCCTTTCAAGTTTTTTTTTATTTATTTATTGTGGAGAAACGAGGTTTTGCTAAGTTTCCCAGGCTGGTCTCAAACCCCTGGGTTCAGGCAATCCTCTCGCATCTGCCTCCCAAATTGCTGGGATTACAGTCTTGAGTCACTGCGCTTGGCACCTAAACTTTTATTTTAAATATAATTGTTAATTTAATGTGTATATTTTGAAATAAGTACAATGCTTGATCCTAACTCTTTGGTTTGATTTATATTTTTTGTTATGTATTTCTTAGTACGATTTTCTACAAAAACTGTTGCATAGATAAAAGTGTTTTACAGTTTTAATGAATTCTTATAGTTATGTAGTTTTACTTATAAGATAATAAATAGATCCCAAGTTAAATTCCTGCACAACTAGCTACTTCTTAGACTTAGATTAATCCACCATTCAAACCTAAAGTTAGATGACAGATCTATATGCTCATAGTTTTTTAAATTTTATAGGAGATAATGATACTATTATTGTATCTCTTATATTCTAAAATTCCATTCTTAGATTCCAAAATAGGATTTTCTAACATTTTTTTTCCCCAAAAAACATTAGTTTCTCAATGTGTTTCATCAGAAATAGTCTCCAAAGTCGATTAAGTATAGGACATGCAGAATGTCATTTAAGAAATTGAAAACATCCATTGATAGTTTCAAGACTCTGAGGAATACTGAAGTAAATAAACCTGTTTAATGATTTTAGAAACCACTTTGACCACATAATTGTTTATGTACATGTGTGTATGAGTATATGAATAAAATCTATGTATATCCATAGAACTTGCACAAATTATGTTCTAAAGAAAGCTATTTGCAAAATGTTCTCTATATCAGTGATTCTCAGCCACCACACTATAGCTATTTTGGGAAGGACAATGCTTTGTTGGGGGTGGAAGTTGCCATCTTGCTCATTGAAGGATGTTTAGCAGCATCCTAATAAGTCGAAAATGCCTCCAAACATTGCCAAATGTATTCTGGGAAGCAAAACTGCCCCCAATTGAGACCTTCTATCCAATGCAGACAACACAAAGAAGTGCCCATCCAGGTTTGTACATATTAAGGGGAGTTTAGAGTACTATAATAAACATTTTGGTAGAAGAACTGAGAAAAAAGGCAAGAAGAAAATGTTAAACAACTGAAGTTGGCTGGTTGGATTCTGAGGATCCTGATTCAGAGGAATGAGTATAGGACTCTGGCTGCTCTTAATGTCAATGCAGTCATCTGATATGAAACAATTTCACTTTACACTTAAAGAGTGAATACTCCTTTTCAACTTCTTTAGTCTTAAATTTTCACTTACTCTCCTCCCATCGCAAATATTTAAGAATTCCTTGGATCTCTCCTAATCTCTCTTCCACAGTCTATCTGGATAATCTTAACTGTAGCCATGGCTTCAAATAGCAAATGCTTGACATGTCTGAATTAGTGTCACTATTCTTTACTTTTACTCAGAAATTTCCGTCTGAATTGAAAACTTCAAACTCAAAATATCTCTCTCTCAAAGCCTCTCCTTCATCTTTAATCTACTGAAGCAACACCACCCTGCTGGTCACCTGTGGAAAACTGTCATTTTGATTCTTCCTTCTTTTTCACCATCTTCTGCATAAAGTCAAATCATCCTATCTAGTCTTTGTTTATGTCCATTACAAAAAAAAAAAAACACCTTCTTCCTCATTTCTCACCCTGCCCTATTTCAAGTCTTATTAATTTAAATAGCCCCATATCTGGTGAACCAGCCAGTCTCTCCTTGAATTCTTTGTTCACAAGGCCCTCAAAGCTCGCTTTCTAAAAACGATCAGTCTATTTTTCATTCATTCAGGTGTACAAAGATACTTATTAAACGTTCACTATGTACTAAGTATTGGGACAACGATTTGGGACAAAGTGACAAAAAGGTCAGGCATACCCTCATCTCTTATGGAATCTACATTCTAGTTATGGGGACAGGAGAACAACAAGTAAACAGATTCATAAAATAAATACAAATGATGACAAGTTCTTGTAAAGAAATAAACAAGCTGCTGAGACAGAGGAGTGAAGAGAGGGGCACATTTTAGCTCATGTTGTCCGCCAAGGTTCCTGAAAGGGGATATTTAAGTTGATGTCTGAAGGAGGAAGAGAAGCTAGTTCATTCAGGTTTGACTGAAGAAACAGAATCACTATGAGTAATGCTGGTGGCTCATTCCTGAAAACCCAGCACTTTGGGAGACTGACTTGGAAGGATCATTTGAAGCCAGGACTTCAAGACCAGCCTGGGCAAAAAAGAGAGACCCTATCTTCACAGAAAAATTAAAAAGTGGCTAGGCATGGCAGAGGCACAACTGTAGTCCCAGCTGCTCTAGCAGAAGGATGACTTGGTGCTAGGAGTTTTAGGCTCTAGTAAGTTATGATCACACCACCGCAATCCAGCCTGGGTGATGGAGAAATACCCTGTCTCAAAACAAACAAACAAACAAACAAACAAAAAACCACCAGGAGAGATTTATAGGAATTTCTTATGAATTGAGTTAGCATAATAGTAGAAGCTGAATAAACGGTCTATGTAAGGCTTTCAGCTTGGCATCTGAGGCCAGCAAACTAGGAAGATGGGAATGAAATAAGAACGAGAGCAGACTGAAACAGGTGAAGATGGACTGAAACCAACATCAGTTTTTCAACACCTTCAAGCTTCCAGTGTCCTTCTTAAAAAAACAAACAGAAAAACAAACAAACAAAAACTACAGAATAAATTAAGATCCTTGTTCTACAGTTAAACATGCACCTAATTGGAGAGATGAATATGCCAAAGGAGGATCTGGTAGTTGATGATGGAGCTGTAGGCTCAGCCGCTGTTCCCTGCTAACAAGATGCACCAGCAGAGAAGAAAAGCAGTGTGAACTCCAGCAGCACCTGCACATAATTCCCCTGAACCAACAACCCACGTGTGAAAAAAATGTTTCTGTCACTCCTCTCTGCCTTCCAAATCTCATCCCAATTATCTCTTATGTTCACTCCTAATTTGGAAATATGCAGAGAAGATAATTCTGGGAAACGCGAGCCCTGCTTATCTAAATTGACACAATAAAAGTCCACCTTACCAGTCAGGCAAGGAGTAGTGAAGAGTGATATGGGACTAATATGCATGAAATCCCTGAAGCATTAAAGCACTTGGTACATGTAATGAATTGCGAAATAAAGAGACTGGACAAGTAAAGGGACAGGAGAAGAACATGGAGTGATATGAAGGAGATAAGCGGGGTGGGAATTATGCAATGTCACATAAGTTATGCAGGTGGCAAATGGTCAGTTTTCTTCAGAGTCTTCCATTTCTCCCTCTAGTAAGCCCAAGTTTCTAGACATCCTAGCTGCAAGGTGAGATTACAACATGTAAAGCAGTGATTCTAAGCTAAGAATATATATTATAGTTACCTGGAGATATCCTGAAAATCCCATTCTTGGGCCGCACAGCCAGATTTTATGTTTTCGTCAGTCTGAGCTATGTTCCTGTTACCTACTGAACTAGAATAGTATAGAGATGAACTCACACACGGCTACTCCTGTTTATTTGAGGGTTTTCATTGGTAGTTAGCCATAACTTTTCTGGGGTCCTGGAAGATGAAAAGGTAAGATAGCAAAGAGAGATCTAATTAATGAAAGACTGTGTATTGAGAATTTTGGCATGATAATACACTGGAATTTTTATAGCACCTGCTTGTATTCTTAAGAGAGAAAGACTCTAGATGATCACTACAATTTGTGATGAATTACTATGTGAATAGATTTTCAGAATTATTTTAGATGCTGAAAATGAGTTATTAGAAAAAAATTAGAAGATATTAGAAAAAAGAATATTGAAAAGAATATTTCATTCATTTTCAACTACATGTTTTAAGTTTTGGTAAGAACTAGTCACCTCCACCATTTTCTACCCTTTTTTTACTACAACTTCAATTGACCATTGTAACATCACTAAGCCAATATTAGGTTTGGTTAACTAATATTTTCATAGTAGGCAATCATCAGATAAATGAAATGTTCTCTCATATGAGTCAAAATGGCTGTTATTAAGAAGTCATAGCCACTTGGTGGCTCAGTCTGTAATCCTGCGTCTTGGGAGGCTGAGGTGAGTGGATTGCCTGAGCCCGCAGGTTCGAGACCCACCTGGGCAACTTGGCGAGACCTCATCTCTACAATAAAATCAAAAAATTAGCCGGGCTTGGTAGCGTGCACCTGTAGTTCCAGCTACTTGGAAGGCTGAGGCGGAAGGATCGCCGGAGCCCAGCAGGTCGAGGCTGCGGTGGTCGGGAGTGGCCACTGCACTCCAGTCTGGGTGACAGAGTGAGACTCCAACTCAAAAAAAAAAAAGTCATAAAACAACAGATATTGGCCAGGTTGTGGAGAATACAGAATGCTCACACACTGTTGGTGGGAATGTAAACCAGTTTAGCCCCTGTGGAAAGTTGTTTGGAGGTTTCTCGAAGACCTAGAGATAGAACTAACATTTAACGCAACAATCTCATTACTGGGTATAAAACCAAAAGTAAAGAAAGTATTCTACAAAAAGGACACCTGCACTTGTACATTTAACACAACAATATTCACAGCAGCAAAGACATGACCAACATAGGTGACCATCAATTATGTATTGAATAAAGAAAATGTGGTATGGATATACCACGGAATAATATGCAGCCATAAGAATGCGTTAAATCCTGTCCTTTGCAGCCACTCAAGTGTAGCCAGAGGCCACTATTCTAAGTAAATTATCACAGAAACAGAAAACCCAAACCACGAGTTCTTACTTATAAGTGTAAGCCAAGCACTGGCTACATACAAACACGAAGATGAAGAAATAGACAGGGGACTCCTAAAGGGAAAAGTGGGGAGGCAAGGGTTGAAAAACTATCTGCTGGATACAAAGCTTGCTATTTGAGTCAAGGGTTCAATATAAGCCCAAATCTCACCATCAGGCAATATACCCATGTAACAAATCTGCACTTCTACCCCTGAACAAAAAAAAAGAAGAAAAAATCATAGTAAATGCTTATGTAGTGTATAGATTTATTTATGGACTATATCTATATGGTGATATGAAAATAATAAGAATAATGACTCTGGGTGCAAATTGCCTCCTCCATCCCCTTCCTGTGTGACCTCAGCCAATTCAATTCCTATCTTGGTGCCTGAGATTTCTCATCTATAAAATTTTGATAATAATATCCCATTATATTATGCAAAAGTACTTCTATTAATTGTGAGGATTAAATGAACTTCGAGTGCTTATAGCAACACTAGACACTAAAAATTTGCTTTTATTGTGCAGTTTATATATACTTTTTGTATATATATATACTATGTATTATGTATGTATATGTGTTTATAATATTCATGTAAAAGTTCTTGGAATATATACATTATTATAAATTTTTTTAGTTACCAAATAATATCACCATATATTACTCCTGAAGATCTGCACAATTGAGACATCCTAGCCTGCTCAGAGGAGGTAAGATGAAACTGCAATATTAAGCTTATTTATTCATTGTTTCTGAGAGATTTTGAAGTTTTGCATTAAGTAGAAGGGAAAGTGAGATTGTTCAGTTACCATGTAGCAGGATAGCATTTCAATCATTATGCTGCTTGAGAAAGGTTACGGTCTCAAAAAGATAAATTTTACCCAGCATTATCATGGGGCATGCTATTGATTCCATTCGTTTCAGTACAGAGAATCAGAATTATAGATAATGAACCTCTTCAAAGAAAAAAAAATTCCAGCTTTAGAAAGTAATTTATGAAGACACATTCATATCATGAATGGGATAAAGAACAGCAAGAAATAGCAGCACTGCCCCACTATTTACCAATGGTCCCCTTTTCTTTTCCTGGTTGTCTGTTACTCTAAGAAGTGGTTTTCATTGGTCCTTATTTTTCTCTTTCATGTAAGAAAAACAAGTGCTATGCTGGTTTCCATGAGGTCATGTTGGTCTCCCTCCTCCTGCCACTGCATTTTCCTCTGCCACAAATGGCACACATGCCCCTGAATTCCAGCCAAAAACAAAGATCAGGGTAACTTCAAGGAGTTGTCATTACTGTTGTGTAATTTTGGAAGAAACTATACAGTCAGCAAAGAGAATAGTGACCTCTGGTGTCCCCAGTTGTTCCGGTGAGGAAAACAGATGCATAGAATCAAAATTTTGGAGCCAAAGTAGCCAAAGCTCTTGGAATGTGTCTTACTGAGTCGCTTCATTTTACAGAGAAGGAAACAGTGGTCCAGAGAAGGTGGATACAACCAAGCCCATTTCTTTCTAATAAGCTGAAGCTGTAGTCAAACAACAAAATCCTCATAATCATGGTCAGAAAAGACCAACAATTTTACCTTAAAAGACCAAGTAATTATAATGAGATATAAAGAATTCTAACAGAAAATAATAAAAAATAGTAAGAATAAAACTTTATCCCCGAAAGAGCTCTCAATGAATGTGACAAGATCTTCCAAGATCTCATTAATAGTTTCAAATCTGGGGGTTCCAGTTAAGATGGTGGTGACATAGGCGGAACTGTGAGATTCTCTGAATGTGTGTTCCCCAAAAAGACTCTTGCCCCCCATTCCCTACCCCCAGCCCACAGCTGGACACATTGGTCTGAGGCTCAGGGACCCCTGGTCCCACGCAGGGCTGGCTATTGTGTCCTGGGCTGCTCCCTCGCAGGTGGGAAGGCTCAGGTCTCAGCTCCCTCCCTGGCTGCATCGAGCCCAGACTGAGCCTCCAGTCACCCTGGGAGGCTCGGGGCACCCACCCCTTGGAGAGACTGCTTCCATTTCTGACTGAAGTATGCTGGCAGTGGCAAAAGGCCACTTTCGCCACTCACCGCCTGCCCTTTGGAGCTTCAGGGCTCTGAAATCTGGAGCTCTGGAGCCCCGAGTGGAGCACCCAGCTGTGCAGCTGATCCCCGGGAGGCTCACGCTATCACGCTAATACAGACCATCGCAGTTGATTGCCCAGGGAACCAAAGAGCAAAGAAGAGGGATCCTATCACTTTGGCCACTTTCCAGGTAGAGACACACTTTGCCCTGCCCACCTACAAGCAGTCTCCACCTGGGTTCCTAAGTTAACGTCACTAAACAGAAGACAAAGCCACTCCCCTGGGAACTAAGCAGCAGATGTCTCAGGTTACAGCTTAAAGGAAAGGAAGAGAGAAAGGGAAATTTGCACAAATGAAGCAAAACCAAAAGAAGAATATGGGTCTCTCCCAGACCCCTGGGAAGGCAGACACTGAGAAAACTGACTTCGGAATGCAAACAATGAAGAGCCCCCAAAATGACCGGTCTCAAACTACAAATCTAGATATCAAGACAATAATGGAGAGATTAAAAAGAATTGAGGTTGGAGTGTCGGCTGCGGGCTGTACTTTTTACAGTTTTGAGGTTTAGTTGAGGGGGAAGCTGTGATTCAGAATCTGTATGCCGATTCAGCATCCCCCTATCACTGTATGAGCCCACTGGAACCTATTTTCCACCATCTTACAATCTTTCTGTGCAGCAGAATGTAGGTTTGGTCCCTCAGCTTCCCAAGGCACGGGATTACTTTGAGCTGCAACCTGAGACGTCTGCTGCTTAGTTCCCAGGGGAGTGGCTTTGTCTTCTGTTTAGTGAAGTTACCTTGGGAACCCAGGTGGAGACTGCTTGTAGGTGGGCAGGGCAACGCAAGTCTCTGCATTCAGAGAATCTCACAGTTCCACCTATGTCGTCGGCATCTTAACCATAAGCTTGTATAGACTATTTCAATTAACGAGAGTAGAATACACATTCTTCTAAAGCTCACATGAAACATTCACCAAGATAGACTACATTCTGGGCCATAAAGCACACCTTAACAAATTTAAAACAACAGGTATCATACAATATTGGCCCTCAGACAACGACAATGGCATTAAATCAGAATCAATAACAATGATAGGTGGAAAAACTGAACAAATTTGAGATTATCAAGCTCATTTTATAGAAACACATGGATCAAAGAAGAACTGTCAAAAAAAGTTTCAAAATAGATATTTTGTTTTTTTGGTTTTGGGCTATTTTTATTTTTACTTATTTATTTTTCCACTTTTAATTTTTATTTAAAATTGTGGGGTACAATTCAGGGATAGGTATACAAATATTCACCGTGCAGTTACCCTTATTGATGAACTGTATCCCCCCTTCCCCAGGCAGATATCAGCTTCTGTCAATCCCATCTCCCCACCCCCCAGGCCCCGCCCGGTAGGTTGCCGCCACTTTCAATCCTTTTCTAATAGTAATACAGTAGTTGTTCACTGAGTGAGTGAACATGTGATACTCAACTCTTTGTTTCTGTGAGAGATCACTCAGTATTATAAACTCTAATTCCATCCAGGTTGCTACAAAGTTCATGATTGTATTTTGAACCAAATGAAAATAAAAGCACAATTCATCTACATTTATGAAATTCAGGCTTAGCAGTGCTTTCTCATACCATAAGATGCAGCAATTATGCTCCTTAGTATTTACCAAAAGGAGTTGAAAACTTATGTCTACATGAAAGCTTGCACATGGATGTTGATAGCAGCTTTATTCATAATTATCAAAAATATGAAGTAACCAAGGTATCCTATGGAGACAGCAAAAGGACTATTGAATGCCAGGAGTTAGTGAAAGGGGAAGAAAGAATGAATAGACACAGTACAGAGAATGTTTAGGGTAGTGAAATTATTCTGTATGATACTATAATGATGGATACATGTCATAATATATTTGTCCAAACCCAGAGATGTACACAACCAAAAGTGAACCCTAATGTAAACTATGGACCTTGGGAGATAATAATGTATCAATGTAGTCTCTTGTACTATGTGCCACTCTAGTGGGGGATGTAAATAATGGGAAAGGTCATGCATTGTGGGAGCAGGGAGTAAACGGGAAATCTCTGTATTTTTTGCTCAATTTTAGTGTGAAACTAAAAATGATCTAAAAAAAAGTCTATTTTTAAAAAATGAATTAAAGTGGTATTTACCAATGAATATTTGAGATAAATGGAAAGTTGATATACAATGATAATAAATAAATGATATCAGTGTAACTCATTAATTTCATTTTGAACCTTTACACAGAAGTACATTTAAATATATGATACAGGCCAGGCATGGTGGCTCAGCCTGTAATCCCAGCATTTTGGGAAGCCAAGGTGAGAGGTTTGCCTGAGCCGTGGCTTTGAGCCCTGCCTGGGAAATTTGGTGAGACCTCGTCTCTACAATCAATAACAACAACAACAACAAAACTAACTGGGCGTGGTAGCACGCGTCTGTAGTTCCATCTACTTAGAAGGCTGAGGCAGAAGGATCACCTAAGCCCAGCTGGTAGGAGCTGCAGTGGCCGGGAGCGTGCCACTGCACTCCAGCCTGGGTGAGAAGAGTGAGACTCCAACTCTAAATAAATAAATACATGAATAAATAAATGAATAAGTGATACAAACATTCACCAGAGAGTCATCTATATTTTCACCAACTTTTATTATTCTAATATAATAAAAAAACAACTATTATTTAATGATTGCTTATATGTGCCAGGTATTTTTATGCATTTGACTTACATTTATTTTGTCATCTTAATAGCTTCGATGTGGTAATTATTGTTATTATTCAGATGCTGAAGATTGGGAAATTAAGAAATGAGGAAGATAAAAAGTTTGTCCAAAATCATTCACTTTATAGCTAGTAGAAACATCATTTGAAATAAAATATTGATTTCTGAGTTTACTTATTCTTAAGCACTGTATAATATTCCCTCTCTAGACTGTGAAAATGTATAAAATGCTAGAATAAAAGTATGGAGATTTCCATACAACTAGAATGTATGATTTAAATTGAGATTTCTCATCATTAGTACTAATGACATTTCGAACTGCATAATATTGTTGGGGGGCTGTCCTGTTTAAGGTGCTTGGTGGCATCCCTGGACTTTACCCATAGATTCCAATAGCATCCCTAACCCATGAAAGTAAAAAATGTCTCCATATACTTCCAAATGTGGCCTGAGAGGGTAAAATCACTTTCTGTTGAGAACAATCACCATATTTTTTAAAAATTTAAATGATAATTTATTTAAATTCCCATTAGTCTTTGATGCATTCTCATAATACAGTATGGTTGGATGATTTTGCTTCATCAACAGCTGGCCTAAATTGAGCACATTTTATTCTAGAAACTGACTAACTTGTTTTCACATCAGGATGTCTTTTCAGGGATAAAACTATTTTTAGATGTTCTTCTCTGTCAGTCCCTTCACTCAGTCTTTCATGACATTCATCAACTGAGAAAAAAAAAAACATAATGGACTAAAATAACTGATGGGAAAAGATAATTCAAGAGTCCCTCTCCCCCCGTCATAGCTATTGCAAATGACTCATTATGTACAAGTTCTTAAAGAATAGCTCTTAGGTAATAATGACTTTTTAAGAAGTGAATTCTGGTGTAACACATGAGAATGTGACTAAATACAATTGCTCTTCATCAGCTCTTCAGGTAGCCAGTTTTATACAATAAATGAATTATGTTAAGAAAGTTTCAAGGCAATGTAAGAGATTCTTAGTAACTTTTGTTCCCCTGAAATCAGCAAGGTTTGAGAACCATGACTGCTGTGGTTTCATTAGTGTCACATTGCAGTCATTTTCATTCTTTCTTTTATAAGATGTATTGGATCATTACCACAATCAACTAACATTATCATAATCAACCACATCATCATCTGTTTGCACATGGTCACATGAGGATGAGTAACAAATGTAACTGCAGATTGTATGGAGAATTAGATAATTTTCTCTAATAATTATTCTAATTCATAGGCTCTTTCATAAACTCCTAGGTTGGTGAACCAAATCTTTGTGTTCTGCAAACTGTGAGAGGAAGTGCTTATGAAAAAGAACATGGATAATTTTTCATTGGTAGTCACCTACCTAGATGGCATGAATGTTATACTGTGAAGAATAGTTCCATTTGTTGTAAGTAAGTTGTGACATTTTACTTTCTAATCAGAATGAACAAACTCAAAGTTCCAAATATTTTGCATTACAGGTAGAAAATTCTTGCTAGAAGTATCCTTATTTCTTACAAGTCTAATGTGCAGAGAACAGTAAAGTCAACTTTTTCATAGTGATTTTTTTCCTCTTACATTTTTGCAATCATTTCATGAACTGAAAAAATAGTTCAATTGCCATTTTGATATGGACTAGTTTCAAATGAATATATAAACTACTATTCTTATTTTTTCATACTTGAATTTATCATATATTTAAAGTATTTTCTTGGCTGGGCATGGTGGCTTACTCATGCCTTTAATACCTATACTTTAGGAGGATAAGGTTAGAGGATTGCCTGAGTTCAGGCGTAAGAGACAAGTTTGGGCAACTTGGCAAGACCTTTTCTTTACAATAAATCAGAAAATTAGCTGAGCATTCTGGTACATGTCGCAGTTCCAGCTACTTGGAAGGCTGAACAGAAGGATTGCCTGAGCCCAACAGGTTGAGGTTGCAGTGGCCATGAGAGTACCACTGCACTCATGCCTGGGTAACAGAGTGAGACTCCAACTTTAAAAAAAAAGTGTTTCCTTGACTTAATGCTTTTATTTTAGAAAATAAAATTGCAGTCATGGTCAGAACCATCAGGAATAACTTTTCCTAGATAGAGTATCAGTCTTCCTCCATCAGTTATCTATTGCTATATAATAAAACATTCCAAAATCCAGTGGCTTATGAGAACAACTTGTACATGGCTCATGAGTCTAGGTTGGCTGGTCTAGTAAGTTCTAGGCTAAGACAATGAAGTTCTTCTTCCTGTAGCCTCTCATTCTCTAGCATGCCAACACACCTTACTCATATGGCAAGCAGACAGTGTTCCAAGACAGTGAGCAGAAATACTCAATGGCTCTTGTAGGCAAGTCTTAGAAATAACATATCACATCTGCAGCATTTTATTGGTCAAAGTACAAGTCACAAGCCCAGTCCAAATCTAAGAGGACAGAAAGAGATTCCATCTCTGAAGGAGAAAAGCCACAAAGTCAGTAAAAAATATATCGCATACATAGGAAGGAGTGACTGTATACCTTTGTGCAATCGACCACACTTCTATTAGTAACAATGTTAATATTTTGAATCTAAGCAAAATGAGCTTTGTGCAGAAATGACCATCTTGTCAACATGAGGTCAGAATAGATTGATTCTGCTTAGCAATTTGATAACTCAAAACGAAGTTGATTAAACTGATCAGTTTATAGTTATAATATGGAAGACAAACCTTTTTTTAAATGAGATGAAAGTTTTATGATTTATGCTAAAACCCTTTATATGCTAATTATCATGACAGGACAGACACAGCAATAAAAATTTGAGCAGTGTCTTTAAAGTTTAGGCCTATGTTGATGAAGTTCATCTAATGCAGCACCCTATGGATAATATATATTTTTAAGTCAGTAGGGTCTCAGTGCATAGATGGAATTTGAAGGAGATGAAAATGAGACAGAATATTCTGTTTTTTAATGTGGGAAAAACTGTAATGTGCACACATTCCATTTCAGTAGAAAAACCCCATGCAAATGTAGTATTCCAAGCAGAACTAAGACTCACTACAATGCTGCCTAGTAATATTACTTGTTAAAAGCTATCATAATGCATAGCTGGATTTCAGTAGTCTTGTTGCTCATGAATGTTCAAATTGCAGGGAAAACATATTTAGAATAATTATCGGTTTTAAGCCACAACAAAGATCCTTTCTTTTGTTCCTATTAACTGCGGAAATGTGTACAGAGGTTTAAGTGAAAATATCAAAATTTTAAAAATAGAAGAAAAACATCACTTATATTATAAAAGTGAATTATATATGAATTACATTAAAAGTGCACACGTTTTCTAGACCCAATGAAATGTGGCAGACTCCATCAATCCTTTGCATTGGTACATGACCACTCACTAAATATGAGGAATATTGTGAGCTTAGGTCAATAATAATTTTAAAAATCATGTATATATCATTTTGTAAAATGTGTTCACATAATTTTTATCATGCTATTCTCATCATACCTATAAGGAATACAGGTCATTATAATTATTTAATTTTATGTGAAAACACAGAAGCTAAGGGAGATGGATGTCTTGTCAAAAGTCACACTACTCATATGTAGAAGACTATAGAAAAAAGGTACGCTTTCTAATTCCATGTTCAGCACTCTTCCCCATACACCATGATACCTTTTCATATAGAGATTGATAATGCCGTTATATAACTTCAAACATTGAAGAGGAATGGAGATGCATCTGGGGTCCTTACCTAAATTTAACTAGGTTCAAAGTGTAGCAAAATTACAAGGTGGTTTTAGAAGAAGTTTAAAAACCCCCCAGACAAAACTCATGCTAGGATATAGAATCAGGCATGATAAATTGTATCCAACAAGAAAATTTTAGTTATTAAAGAGAAATAATAATTTGAATGTGGAGGGCATCACTTAAATTCATCTTAAGGTTAGTCTTGTGAATACATAAATTTATGTTTGGGTCCTGCGAAGAAAATTAAAGGGTTATGATTAAGAAAATTTAGAAAAAAAAATTTTTTTTTTACTGTTTTATTTTGAAGATGTGGGGTAAATTCAGGGTTAGGTATACAAGTGTTCATTACGTAGGTACCTTTGTTGATGAGGTGTGCCCCACTTCCCCTGGCAGTTTTTCACTATTGCCAATCCCTTTCTTATAGTATTATGATAATTGTTCAAGGTTCACTTATGAGTAAGAACATGTGGTTCTCAGTTCTTTGTTTCTGTGATAGATCCCTCAGTATTATAGACTCTAAGTCCACCCAAGTTTGCTGGGAAGTTCATAATGTTGTCCTTCTTTATGACTGCGTAATATTCCATCATGTATATTTACTAAAAAACCTGAAAATCGACCTTCCATATGACCCTACAATCCCCTTACTGGGAATATACTCCAAGGAACTCAAATCACTCTATGAAAAAGATACCTGCACATACATGTTTATAGCAGCATTACTTACAATAGCAAAAACATGGAACCAACCATGCTACCTGTTGAAAGAAGACTAGATTTAAAAAAAAAAAACAGTTTTAATACATTCTGTAAACTTTGCATAGAAGCAACCTTGTTGTAAGACTCCTTTAGTTGAATGTAAACTAAAAGAGAGAGAGAGATTCTCCCTCTCCTTACAGTGCCAAAGAGAAATGGCTTTAGCCTAGTGTGACTGGGAGGAGACTGTGCTTTCTTGTTGGGCAGTAGTGATGGCCAGTGGAAAACCATGGTGTTAGTAAAGCAATAGGATGAGAAAATGTGTTCATGTGCACAGTGTGACCAAAACTTATACACTTTATTATGAGATATTTTTCATAAATATAACTATCTCTACTTCCTAAAATGAAGTACAACTTTGCCTTTTAGCCTGAAGTTGCCTTCAGAGTATAATTTTCTCTGTCCTAGTCAAGGATGCTCAGTTGAATGATTTGTCAAATGATTTGTCAGAAGAATTCAAGTCGCTCTCTGAGCTGGGACTCGCTTGGCGGCTAGATGACCAAATGCACCAAGAAGGTCGGAATCGTTGGTGAATATGAGGACACAATGGGACCTCTCTCCAGAAGAGGGTGAAAAAGATCGAGATCAGCCAGCGTGCCAAGTACACTTTCTCCTTCTGTGGTGAAACCAAGACGAAGAGACGCGCTGTAGGCATCTGGCACTGTTGTTCCTGGATGAAAACAGTAGCTGGTGGAACCTGGACCTACAATACCACTTCTGCTTGTCAAAAACACGGTAAAGTCTGCCATCAGAAGACTGAAGGAGTTGAAAGACCAGTAGAAGCTTCACCATTTGAGACATCACTAGCCTATAATAAATGGCTTAATTTGTGTTTTAAAAAAAGAAAAAGATAGAAAGAAATAAAAATTCAAGTCACTGTCCACTTTGAAGTTCAGGAACTATTTGAAAAACAGTCATCACTAGGCTTTCCATCCCTTTTTGCCATTCTGCTCTTCAGGATTTTGTGCATTTCAAAATCAGGGGAGTGACAAAAATTCCATGATGACTTCCTGAAGAAGAACTTCATTTCAACTGCAGTGTCTGTATGTGCTTCACCCTCTGGTACATAGATTCACTCGGCTGATATTCAGTGTCTATTCAGGCACTTGTTTTTATAACCATGGACATTGCCATTTTGTCTAGTTGAAGATACCCTCATCCTATGGCCTCCAGGCCTCAAATCAAATTTCTTATTGACTGGACTTTTCCACACGTCCAAAACACCAAGGGGACACAGGATTTCTAGGTCTTTACTACACTATAATAAGGAATTTGAGACAGTACATAAATTTTCCTAGAGGCATCTGCTTGGACTCAGTCACAGCAAGTGGTCCCATACTGCTCCCAACCATAGGGGACATAGAGCCATGATAAATTCAGGATATTTCTGAAAGGTTTGTATTCTCCCAAGAATGCAATTACAGAAATGAAACATTATACCTAACTTTTCTGAGCATCTCTATGCATTTATATTTGCTTCAGAGGGCTTAAAAAATGGGTTTTGCCAAAATAATGACATCCTTTTTGTCTAGACATTATCTTCCCCTCTCTCTGAAGCTATACATTTTTCTGCTTAAACATATGAGGAGTACACAATAGCAAGAAAGCATTAGAATTTTGTTTGGAATGAAACCATATTGATTGTTATTTACACAAATAGAATACCCACATTACTATCAAATGTGATTTATTCCTGGAGATTTATAACATTGCAGTTGGGAAAGGTGACATAATCCTTCATTATAAAGTTGGATAACTGAGTCAATAAAATTTGAGTCATTAATGATAATGAGGTGTTAGTTGTGCCTACAAGCAGATAAGATAAAAGAAACTACAGTTGCATGGCCCATAAATCTTCTTTAGCCCAGTGATTTTCAAACTGTGTCCCACAGTGCCATGCAGGTGTTTCTAGGACACTCTGTTGTCATTCAGAGAATTTATGTTGTTTTACATAATAGCATTACAACTAAAATTTAATTTGAATAAAGCATTTATTCTTACAAAAATTATATATATAAATGATGTAGTGAGAAAAGATTAAGAAATAGGAAGATAATAGACTAGATAGATAGATAGACAGACAGACATATGTAAAAATGTTTGTTTTAACCCTTACATTAAGTATTTTACTGACCAACAAATCTTAGTTTATGATAATATGTTGCTCATGGTGAGCGGGGAAGGCTGACATGATTTTCTTTTATCTAGCACTTACTATTCCAAGCACAGTGCATATTACTATCATCATTTAATTCATTTTCACAGGAATCATTTAAGATGGTGTTATGGTCCCCATTTCACAAATGGAAACAGGCTCAGTGAGGGTAAGATCCTAGGTCAGAGTCAGTGAACTTGAAAGACAGAAGTACTTTTCAGATGAACTCAAGTAAGTCTGAATTAAAAGTCTATACTCTCCCCCTCCACCTGTATCACCATGTTCTTATCTGTTGCTTATAACATGGTACTGAGAGGTGCATAGTACAGACACATGTTCACCTTAGGTGCAACATGAAAAATGATGTGTTTATTTCACCTACTGCTGTAATCTCCACAGTTCAAGCAAAGGGGATATTTAATTTAAACTGGTAGATAAAAATTACCAAGACTTTTCTACCATAAAACTATAATATGTATAGCTCTACCATGAAAGTCTTCGTCTAATTTCTTAGTTTTGGATAATATTCTGTTAAACACACTTTTATATGAAAAGATATAATCTTATACCTACTATGCAAAGTATTCCAAAATATGAATATTTGGGGAATAAAGTAAATGTTAAATGTTGAAATGGAACATTGAAAATTAACAGTCATTATGTTATTCCCCAAATATACATATTTGAGCAACTTACTGCCAGAAAGTACACTACATTATGTAACTTTTTTAAAGAAACATTTGATATTTACTTTTTTATTTTCTTGTATCATGCTTCAATACAGTATTCGAGAAGCAGATTACTTTTACAAAGTTACTCTCTAAAATAATGTTTCGCTAATGTAAATCAACTACATTGTCTTAATTATATGACGCATTTTATTTCACAAGACATTGTGCTGAATAGTTAAACCAAATTTATTAAGAATAGAAGCAAAATTAGTGAAATAGAAATTAAAAAACTGACTATTAATGTCACCAAGATAGAATAAAGGGACAACCTAGGTGGAAACAGTAAGTAAAAAATTAATCATTGGAGGAATAGCTGCACTGGAATTAAAATATTGAAAGCATACGACTTGACAACAAAAGATCTAAGTTCAATTAACATCTCAGATATGCTGTTTACCAACAAGTTTATCAGATAACTTAATTTCTAGAATTTTCCATCTTCATATCTTTAAAATGGTGATAATAGTGTCTATTTCCTATAGTTAATATCATTATTAATGAAAATATCATGTAAAAGCATTTTAAAGATATACAGTTGACCCTTGAACAACACAGAGGTTAGAGGCATTGACTCCTCATGTGGTCAAAAATTCATGTATAACTTTCGATTTCCCCAAAACATAATTGCTTATAGTCTACAGTTGACCAGAAGCCTTAACAATAACACAGTCAATTAACATATATTTTGTATGTTATATGTCATATATGCTGTATGCTTTATAATAAAATAAGTTAGAGAAAAGATAATATTAAGAAAATCATAAGCAAGAGAAACATAAACTTGCTATTCATTAAGTGAAAGTGGGTCATTATAAAAGTATTCATTCTCCTCATCAAACTGAGTAGGCTGAGGAAAAGGAGGGGAAAGAGAAGGGGTTGGTCTTGCTGTCCCAGGGATGACTGAGACAGAAGAGGTGGCAGAAATGGTAGGAGTAGAGGCAGGCACACTCGATGTAACTTTCATTGAAAACAGTGCAGTATAAGTGGACAGTACAATCCTGTGTTGTTCAAGGGTCAACTTTAGAGTGTGTTTTAGTCCATTTCTGTTGCTTATAACAGAATACCTGAAACTGAGTAATTTGTAAGTAAAATAAATTTATATCTTACAGTTATGAAATATCTTAGAGCTATGAAGTCTGAAGGGATCCAAGGTGGTGGAGGCACATGGGGTGAGAGACTTCATTCTGTTTGGGACTCTCTGAAGTGTCTGTGACTCATGATATTCCATGGCAAGGGGGCTAAGTATCCTAATGTAGTATGCTCAGGTCTTTTCTTCTTCTTCTTCTTCTTCTTCTTCTTCTTCTTCTTCTTCTTCTTCTTCTTTCTTCTTTCTTCTTTCTTCTTTCTTCTTTCTTCTTTCTTCTTCTTCTTTTGAGTCAGTATCTCACTCTGTCACCAAGGCTGGAGAGCAGTGGCCAGGCTCATTACTGCCTCCACTGCCTGGGCTCAAACAATCGTTTCACCTCAGTCTCATGCATAGGTGGGACTACAGGTATCTGTCACCATGCCTAGCTAATGTTTTTTTGTTGGTTTGTTTTTTGTTTCTGTAGAGGCTAGGTATCTTATGTTGCCTAGGCTGGTCTCAAACTCCTGGACTCTAGTCATCCTGTGCCTCAGCCTCCTAAAAATGCTGCAATTATAGGCATGAGCCACCAAACTTGTTTTCTTTCTTTTCTTATAAAACCATATCTCCTTCTCCCATGATAGCCGATTAACCCTTTAATTTATGCTAACTATTATGAATGTTAACTATGTCAAAGTGCTATTGAGAATATTAAATGAAATGTTATATATAACATATTTAGAACAGAGCCTGGAACATACTTTAGATTAAGTAATCAGTGCAGAATTTTTCAACAAGGTAAAAGTTAAGGTAAGACTTAGATGACAAAAAATAGATGATTTGGAAAAATCTGAGCAGAACATTCAGGATAGAAGGTATAGCTTATACAAAGGCTTTGGTTTAGAAAAACATGTCAGAATTTTTAGTAAAAAATAAAGATGGCCATTTGTATCTGAAGCATGGTGAGCAAATGGTTGAGTGGGAGAGTGTAGAGATTGTAAGTACTTGATAGAGCTTGAATGTATTTGGGATTTGACAAGTTATCTTTAGAGGGATTTAATTTGAAGAGTGAAATTATATGTTGGGAATAAGAAGCTTTTATAGTATTCAGTCTTTAGATAATGATGGCTTGGAATAGAATAATAGCTGCTATGATGGGGGAAAGTAGGCATATTTCTGAGCAGAAAGAGGAGTACCAAAAATGGAGAAGAAAGAGTTGTGAGTGAAGAAAGAAAAAACAGAACAAAACTGTAAAACATAATGTCCCAACATTCAAAAGAATATATTTCAAGAAGGAAGGAATGTTTAACTCTGTCAAATGTTGCTGAGAAATTGGGAAGTGACCATTCATCACTTATTGATAGCCACTGAAGACCTGAGCAAAAGACTTTTATAGCCATGCTACAGATAAAAGACTGGCAGAGTGAGGTGAGAATGGTAGGCAAGTGGAACAGTAGCTGTAGACCACTATTCTAAGAAATTATTTTTTGAAAGATATGAGGACTAGGTAGAGAGGGGTTGGTTTTTTGGTTGCGTTGAATTACTATTGTTTTCATTATGGGAAATACAAGGATACCCTTCATTTTCCTTTGTAATTTCTGGTCAGCAAATCCACTTACCAACAACTGTTACCTACCCACACAACCCTAATCCTAACTCCTTAACTTTTTGTTTTACAGGTTGTTATGGACCTTTTTTTTAAAATTTACTTTTATTTTTTTGAGTTTGAGTCTCACTCTGTTGCCCAGGCTGGAGTGCAGTGGCACGATCACAGCTACCACAGCCTCGACCTGCTGGGCTCAGGCAATCTTTCTGCCTCAGCCTTCCAAGTGTCTGGAACTACAGGTGCACACTACCATGCCCAGCTTATTTTTTTTATTTATTGTAGAGACGAGGTCTCATCAATTTGCCCAGGCTGGTCTCAAACCCCTGAGGTCAGGCAATCCTCTCACCTCTGCCTCCGCCTCCCAAAGTACTGGGATTACTGGCTTGAGCCACTGCACCTGCCTTATCAACCTTTTTAAATACATAAATCTTTTTGCAATTTCCAGAAGCTGAAGGCAGAAAGATGTGTGTTCACTATCTTGACTTACTTCGGTATCTGTAATTATCAAGATTACAGAATTAAAAGGTCAGTGATGGCTAGATCCCAGCTCATTTCAATGGGTTTAGTTTTTAAAAAGTAAAAGTGAACTCAAAAGATTATAAAGGTTGCATTGCACTTATTTTGATTTGTATCAATTTCAACTATTCAGCAATCTCAATATTAGTTTATATGTTGATTCTCCATTAATCTCTCCTTTATATGGCCAAATACTTATATGTCCAAATACTTATATGTCCAAATATCTCAGTAATGTGGATCATACTGTGTTTTGAATTACATGTGTCCTCTCAATCTATCTACTTTTCAGTGTCCCAATGCTCAGGAATTTACTTTCAGTGAGCACTTCACAGCTGACATAGCATTTCAATAGTGCATGCTATTCCTAAAGAGACACAGTGAAAAAACTGGATGAGAAAAAATGTATACACATTTTAAAAGATGTTTGCTGTAATCTGAAGTATCTGGACAGTAATGGTGATTTCTGCAGCTCTTATAATTGCAAAGATCAAACATGAGTTGTATTCATCTTGTTGAGTATTGCAATTTTAATACAGTTTTTTTTTCCATTCTTAAAATGTGTATACTTTTTTTGGCACCCTCTGTATAACATCACCTAAGAAATATTCTTTTTTCAAATGCTTCATCTGAATCTAATCATGAGGAAAGCAATCCAAACTGAGAGTTATTCAGCAAAACAACTCCTTTGGGCTCTATAAAAATGTTAGTGTCATACAAATAGAAGGCTGATCTACTTTTCTGGACTGAGGAAGATTAAAGAGACATGACAATAAGAAATGTGTAATTGCTGATTAGATCTTGGATTAAAATGGTTAAAAAGGACAGGATTTAGATAAGTTGGGATATTTGAATATGGGCTGTATAATAGATAACAATATTATATGATGTCACATTTCCTGAGTGTTATGTTGTAGTTATAAGAAGAATGCTCATGTTTTTAAGAGTTAAGTGCTGAATTATTTATATGAGTTATATGGTCTTTCTGCAATATATTCCTAAATGCTTCAGAAGGGAATAATGAGCAGACAGAAAAAAATAAAACAAAGGTGCAACATTTTACATTTGGCACATCTAGGTAAGATATACAGGTTTTCATAGTACAATTTTTGCAACTTTTTTGAGGCTTAGAAAATTTTCTACACAAGGACTTCACATAAAATATGAATAATAAATGCATAAATAAACTACTCTTATGCCACTGTCCAAATTTAGAATTTAATCTGAACAAAAATTCTTACAATATTCACTGTCTAATAGTACTAGAGTTTAGTTGGGCTTACAGGATTCCAAATCCTTGTGGGCAAAAAACAAGTTCTATTCTTCTTTATCAAAACACTAAGCTTTAGAAAAAATAATTGCACAAAGTTGAGATATCGTCAATATTTTTTAATCCCAGGTCTATAAAAATGCTAAAAGTATTGATGAAGCTGCTAAAGAAAAACATAAGCTTTATGATGAAAAATGTATAGTCTATATACTTTTTTAAGTTTTAGAAATGATATCTTAGATAAGTAAAGGACCCAGCCCAGAGTTGAAATGTTCATTATAGCCTTAGAAAAAAACCACTGATGACAATTATACCAGTCATTACCAGGCTGCTATTGAACATTGCTCAACAAACAACTATGAACAAATCCTTGACTTAGAAATACGTCATGATAATATATAAATACAAGCCAACAAATTCAAATGTTTTTCAAAATTAAATTCATCATTTTAACTACAAGCTTCTGCAAAGCCACACACACATTGCTAGAGAAGATTTGAAGTTAGGCACAGTATCACTCTACTCTTGCCCTGGAGAGACCCAAAAGCATTTTAACTGCATATTCAGATTTTAAATATCTTTATAACACTGCTGTGGAGGTCCCCAAACTCCTTTTGCATCTATGAAAATGAAGAGTCCCATCATCACACAATGGACTATGGAGACAGTGTAAGCCTTTTATTCTTATGGATCCCTTTACAGCATCTGATGTTATTGGAGCAGGGATTGCTTAGGGCAAGAGAAAATTAGGCCAAGTTTAGAGCCAGCCAATTTATTTATTTCCCTTTATGTTCATTGATATATCATTTACAGTAATAAAACCCTTATTCTATGTTTTGGCTCTCAAAGTCATGAAATTAAAATGACTCTACAGAAAACGCATTGCAGACTGCTTATCCTTATGAGATTGATGATTTAGAAATGTAAGTTAAGTGTTTCAGCCAAGAAAAGTCACAAAAAGTATACAGTTCATAATTACTGTTGACTTAATTTGGGGTTTAATATTTATAGAGAAAAATTTTAATAATGCAGTTAGAATACATATAAATTCACTGTAGACACAGAACTGTTGGGAGAGAACCAGTAGTTAGGAATCTGTATTAAAATAGTACAGAGCCTTTCCAGACTCCCTAATTTCTTTACCATATAACTACCCTTTCTAATCATTTTACATTTCCCCTAATTTAAACTATTTTATACTCCACTTCATAGCAGAGAAAGCTGAAAAAATTATGTCCTATTCTTCCATCTCAAAAATAATACACTGATTTCCAGTTTCAGCTACAACATGCAAAGAGCTTAGAAGTAATCACTTTCAATCCTTACAAGAAAAAAAGCTGAACAAACTATAAATTAATTTTTTTATTGGACCCATGAAAGAACCAAAGTCACAGGGCAAATGGTCACCCTAAAATCTGGAGGTATAGTCAAGCACAGAGAATCATAGCTGAGATTTACTTACCTGAATCAAAAATGGATAAAACATACACTGTAGGAACACATTGGTGGTGATGTTGATGAATTGCTGCCAGCTGATTACGGAGTATCAAGAGAGTTGGAAATCCTTGTAGGAAGGAGAATGCACACAATCATGGTTTTTACTTTAAGGGATCCTATTATAATCTGAATAGGAAGAGCTAAGAGAAATACCTCAGGGACTTAATGGGGAAAAGGAAAGAGTAATAATTATGAATTATGACCAGAGTACTCGCCATAATAAAAGACTACTTCCTAGAGGAAAATAATTTACCAGCATCTTATCCCATTTGGGGAAAGGGTATTTCTCAGACAAGCTCACTACAAATCTAAGATTTAATTTGATTAAAGAACTATCACTTTTCCCCACACCTTACCCTTGAATCAACAAGACTCCATATAATAACAATAGATAGTAGCTGAACAAGTCAGAGGACAAAGACTCTACTATCCTATCTTAGGGAAGTCTAAAGACAAGAGGAAAAAAGGGGAAAAAACAAAACAGTAGGAAGATTTGAAACCTCTGGCACTCAGGGCTATTGCAAATATTAAGCCCAACTCTAATTCTAGCCAGATTAACACACAACCTCACAGTAAAGACCTATTTACCTAATTTTCTATTATCTAATTAAATCATGCATAGTTTTCCACAAAAAATTATAAGTTATGCTAAAAGTAAAAAAAAAAAAAACCATTCTGAAGAGCTAAAGCAATATATGAACCAGACTCAGATATGACATAGATTTTGGAGTTATCAGAGCAATTAAACTATGATTAATAAGTTAAGGGTTCTAATGAAAAAAGTAGACAAAATGCAGGAATAGATTGGTAATGTAAACAATTGCAAACTCTAAGGAAATAATCATAAGTAAATTCTATAAATAAAAAAACAGTATCATAAATTGACAATATTTTTGGTAGGTTCATCAGAAGACTAGACATGGCCAAATAAAGAACCAATGTGCATTAAGAAAAGAATAAAAACCATGAAACTGAATATACAAAAGTTGTAGAATAATTACACAAAAATGAAAATATGTATAATTCAAAATATACAATTGGAATACCAGTGAGAGGGAGAATATGAATGGTGGAGAATAAAATTTGAAATAATAATGGCTAAGGATGTGATTCAGAGTGTTCAAAGAGCAGCAAACAGGATAAGTACTAAAACATCTACACAAAACATCTACCTAAAAGAAATGTAATAACAAGAACTTCCTCAGAGAAAAGAAAATGATATAGGTTAGAAATTTAGATGTGTGTGTGTGTGTGTGTGTGTATTTTATTCTCGAGTTGGAGTCCCACTCTTGTTGCCCAGGCTGGAGTGCAGTGGCATGCTCACAGCCACCGCAGCATCAACCTGTTGGGCTGAGGTGATCCTTCCGGCTCAGCCTTCCAAGTAACGGAATTACAGATGCACACCACCATGCCCAGCTAATGTATGTATATTTTTTGAAGGAAAAGCATTGAAGAAGGTAGAATTCAATCTTCTGTTATTCCTTATTTTTAACTGATATAAATGATATTTTAAAAGTCTTAATAGTAGTAATGCATTGGGTAATTATAGCATATGAATAAGTATATCAATGATAGCATTGACATAATATGGGAGAGAGGGATTAGAAATACTCTATAATAAGTACCTGCACTATTCATGAAGTGGTATAGTGTTATTTGAAGGTGGACTTAGACTAGTTAACCTTGTATGTGGCAAAGGCTAGAATAACCACTACAAAATTTTATAAAGAAATTTAACTGGTGTATGATAGGAGAGAAAATGAAATGCTCAATTGAAACTGGGGAAGTAAGGGAGAAAGGTAAAAAAGGAACCAAGAACAAGTACCACATGAAGAAAGTAGTTACAAATATGGTAGATATTGATCCAACTATATAGTTACTTTACATGTGAATTGTCTAAATACTCCACTTAAAAGACAAATAGTCAGATTAAAGGGAGGAAAAACTCCATGAGGTTTGTAAGAAATTCACATAAATATAAAGACTCAAATATGTTAAAATTATGGGTATAGTTAAAGATGACCATGCTAATACTAATTTAAAAAGTGACTATATTGAGTTCAGACTAAGTAATATAACCTATTAAAATTTGCATGCTGCAACAAAAACATTACTTAGATGCAAATTAAAATGTCTATATTAGAAACTGGGAGAAGTTAGATTAACAACCTAAGAATACACTTCACCATGCAGAGTGGCTCATGCCTGTAATTTCAATGACTCAGGAGACTGAGATGGCAGCATTACTTGGCCAAGAGTTCAGTATCAACCTGGACAACACAGTGAGACTGTCTCTAGCAAAATTTAAAAAAAAAAAAAGCTGGGTATTTTGGTGTCTATCGGCAGTCTCAGCTATTTGGGAGACTGAGCCTAGGAATTAAAGATGCAGTGAGCTATGGTTGTACTATTGCTCTCCAGTCTGGGCAACAGAATGAGAAATGTCTATAAAAAAATTAGAAATTAAAAACAAACAAACAAACAAAAACGTAAGCTTACTCCTGAAAAGACTTGCAAAGGAAGGGAAAATTTAGCCTAAGGCAAATAGAAAAAAATGAAATAATAGAAATGATGATGAATTAATAAATTGTAAACTAAAAAATCAATAGAGCAAATCAAGAAAACCAAAAGCTGGTTTTTGAAAAGATTAAGATAATTTACAAACCTCTAGCCCAGTAAGCTAATCAAGAAAAAGAGACAAGACACAAATTATCGATTACAGAACAGAAAAAGAGGTTACCACTACTGATCACCTGGATATTAAGAGGACAATTTTTAAAATTACATAAATTTGTAACTTGGACAAAATAAACAAATTTCCTGAAAGATGCAAACAACCAAAATGAGCACAAAGAAGAGTAAATAATCTGAATTGGCCTATATTATTAAAGAAATTAAGTGAATAATTGATATTCTAGTTTTTAAAAAAAGCACCAGGCCAGATGACTTCACTGGAAAAATCTACCAATGAATTATTTTAAAGAAATAAATGTTACCAGTTTATCATCATCTCTTCTAAAAAATTATGGGAAACATTTTAAATCACTCTACAAGAACACCAGCACCAAAACAACAGAACTAGATAAAGATTTAACAAGAGAGAAATTATCTATTAATATTTTTTATTGACACAGATGCAAAACTTTCAATAAAATATTAGCCATTTCATCCAACAATCTATAAAAATAATTATACACCACAATCAAGTGGAATTTATTCCAAGCATACGTGACTATTCAACTCAAAGTATTACTACAATCTTCCATATCAACAAGGTGAAAGAAAAAAAATCCATTGGTGCAGAAAAAGCATTTAACAAAATCAAACATTTATTTATCATATAAGTTTTCAGCAAACTATGCAGAAAGGAACTTCCTTAACTTAAAGAATATCTACAAAAGCTTACAACTAATGTTACACTTGATGGTGAGAAACTGAATACCTTCTCTCAAAGACCATGAATAATATAAATATATTCTCTCTCACTATTCTTATTCAACTTTATTGTGGGAGCTAGTGCAATAAGATAACAAGAAGAAATAAAAGACATACAAATTAAGAGAAAGAAAAATAAAAACTTTTGTTAGCAGATAGTATAATTGTTTATAAAAAACAATTAAACTAATAAAAAAACTTCAAAATAATGTGTGTATAAAATGGTCACTGGATACAAGGTCAAGATACAAGCTCAAATTGCTTCCTATAGACCAACAATAGGAATTTGAAATTTATTTTTAAAACACTATTTTCAATAGCATTAAAAAAAAAGAAATTCATGCAAATACAGTAAAATGTATACAGAATGTACACAGAATGTATACAAATGTATACATAATCTATATAGAGAAAAGTACTAAATCCTGATAAAATAAATTTAAGAGTTAAATAAAGGCAGAGATATTTCATATTTATGGGTTAGAATACTTGATATTGTAATTAATCAATTATTTACTTCTTGATGTATAGATTCAGCACAATCCTAATCAAATTCCCAGTAAGTTATTTGTAATTCCTAAAAAACAATTGTAAAATTGGTAAGAGGACAAAATATCTGGAAGATCCAGCACAATATTAAGAACAAAGTTGAAAACCTCATATTACCTGATTTCATGGTTTGCTATAAAGCTACAGTAATCAAGAGAGCATAGTATTGGTAAAAGAATAGACAAATAGATCAATGGTATAAAATAGAAACATCAGAAATGGACCCACACAAACATATTAAACAGATTTAGACCAAAAAAAGAAAGAAAAAGAAAGTCAGTTCAATAAAAAAGAATCTTTTCAAAAAATGATTCTGGAAAAAAATTGACATTCCGAATCAAAAAAAAAAAAAAAAAAAGGACCCAGATATAGATCTTATACCTTTTACAAAAATTAACTCAATATATATCATAGATCTAAATGTAAAAATGAAAGCTACAAACTCTCTAGAAAATCTAGGTGACCTGAGTTTGGCAATAAATTTTTAGATACATCTCCAAAAATAGAATTCACAAAAGAAAAATCAATAAGTTTGACTTTAATTAAATAAAAAGAAAATTGTCTGTAAGCAACAAAGTTAAGGGAATCAAAAGACAAGCCCCAAACTGGGAAAATATAGTTGCAAAAGACACATCTAGTAAAGGACTTATTTTCCAAATAAACAAAAAACTAAAAATTAAACAATTAGAAAACAAACAATCCAATTAAAAAGTGTTCAAAAGACTTAAACAGTCAACCACTAAAAAAGATATAGAGTGTGTACAGCAAAAATGATGACAATCCCCCTCTCCAGTCTCTCCCCAGTCTCATCCCTTCCCAGAAACATCTAAAAATCAATCAAAACTGTCAGAATCAACATTGTCAGGACTCTAAAAAATAATCAAAGGTTTACAGCCAAATGGATGCTGAAACAAGATAAGTATAAAGTAACAAGAAAACTTCACAGCATTTTTACTTGCTTTTGCTATACCCCCCTATCCAATTTAGTGGTGATCTTAAAGATGGTGGCCCATAGCCCAAATGTGAGCCCTGTTCTCTGATTCTAAAGGGAGCAGAACAGAATTTGCTTTTTAAACATTATGTTTTTCTGTTTGGACCAGTCCAAAAGTTACCTGAAAACCTGATACAAGTCATTTGTCTTTGCTTTTCCTAACTCAGAATTTACTTAGAGGAGACTTACCCATCATTCCTAAAACACAGTGTAAGACAAATAAACAACTTCCTATTACCTGGGGCAAAAGCTCACAGCTGAGACAAATCAAGGTGTATCAAAAGGATGGGAGGAAAAGTTGGAGAGACCATTTCTTTGGGCAATTGGTACATCCAAAAGGGTAAGGTTATTTGGAAAACCATGCATATGTACATGTCCAGGCCAGGTTGAATACTTAGATAACATCTGAGTGGACCCTAAAGTTTCACCTCTGGCTGATCTATCACCTCAAAGCAAGCAGGAAGTAAAGGCTAATGTAGAGTTATAAATAATCTGCCTGGTTAAGCATTGAAAGAGTGTTTCAACATAAGATCAAGTTGCAAAAATGGGAGAGCCTTCCTTTCCTTCCTTCCTTCCTTCCCTCCATCGTTCCTTCCTTCCTTGCTTCATTTCTTCCTTCCATCTTTCCTCCCTCCTTAACTCTCTCCTTCCCTCTCCCCTTTTCTCTATTTCTTTCCTTCTTTCTCTTTCCTTCCTTCTCTCTCTGTCTTTATTTCATTCATATTTTTCTATTGTATTTTATTATTATTTAGTGAAAATAGTTTTTAGTTTGGTGAGACTTTTTTTTCTTTAACCTAAGAGTTATTTAGAGTGGTTTAATTTCCACATATTTTGAGATTTACTTGATATTTTACTCTTACTGATCTTTAATTTAATACTATTGAAGACAGG